>DWNR01004170.1:0-11110 GCA_018250455.1 Polygonus leo
CCTGAGGACTAAGATGTTCGCCTCGCGTTTAAGTATAGCCGGCAACCACGCCTCTCCATACCGAAACACAATAAAATTTATTTGTTGCGATGACAATTATATGTCTTAATGCGTATCTATTTTTGGCCAACGTAAAGAAACTCTCTTGTTCGATTGTAAGCGTCCCATTTCGACTATCCAATTACCGAATTTTATTTTCGATGTTTCTAAATATATTTGAATTGTACGTCAAAGGGCCAATTTATAAAGAACATTAGGAATTATGTTTACTAACATGAATAAGACATGAAGTATCTGTTTTATAATAATTTAGTTTAAAATATGAATCTATTATACCTACCTACATGATTGATTATGTTTAATATCGTCTGTTCAAAACCAAAGTTTACTAATTAGGTACAAACAAGAAACTGATTAGGCCTATAAGTTCCATTTGCATAAAATAATATATCACGCCGATTTATTTGAAGAAGATGAGAATAGAACTCTTCTGCCAACTTGGTGACGTACCTTATTATATATACCGGATTATATCCTTATTTCTCGATAACAACAAAAGACAAAGGATTTTAAAGGCAAATATCAAATACGCAAACAAAAGTCCATGGGCGGCAGTGACCAATTAACATCAGTTTGGAGTACATGCTCGTTTGCTAACTTTATACGTTAAAAAAGTCAAAAAAACACGGAAAGCGGCTGAAGTATAGTCGAGATGGGAACAATTTGCAATCTCATGTGGGTTACGAACACAAACCAATTTAAACTTGGGGAACTGTGGTAGGTACCTACTTGTGCCGTTAGATTAGCAAATGACGTATCATTAGTGCACTCGCGAACCTAAATTACTTAAGCGAACTTGTCCGTTATTTAGATTGTAACCTATTGCGCGAATTAGATGGAATTTTGTGGTCTTAATCTTCTGTGGTTTACTTTTTAACTGCCTTGAAGTATATTCTCAAGTTGATTGAATGTTTTTTGATTGTTTCATAATATGTCGAAGGCCAGGTCCTTTATGATCACTATCCTCTTTGTAACTGAAAATTTTATATGTAATATAACATACGTGCATGTATATATATTACGTGATATTTCCTCCTCCGATGGCGATGATCCTCTTTTATTGAATAAATGTTTACCGTGTGAGTGAACACCGATGAATTTGAAAAAGTTCACGTCCTGAAACGATAGAATACATTGAACAATTGAAAAAGAACGACTTTGAGGCAATGAAATACTTCACATACTTGGTTACCGAAAAAATTAAATATCAACCGAAAGAACATTAAATCTGAAAACGAAAAATCTTACCTACATTTCTTTTATCATACGTGAATTTGTTAAATTAAATCATAAATTACGGCACACACGTTTTCAAATTGAAAAATTGAAGTCCTAATAATTGTGAATCAATGGTTATGTCGCATTAACCAATATACTTATGCTCAAGTAAGCTCAGCAGTGGAAAATAATGTGTTGCTGAGGGTGTAATATTTTTTTGCAGTTGAAAACATATTGAAAGTGTGAATAAATGTACACCAATGGTTTTGTCGCGTTACACCAAAATCCTTATTCTAAAGTAACGCCCAGCTGTGGGACAATAATGATGTGATGCTAGTAACATTCCTTATCGAAAGCAAATGTCCTATGTGTCGCAAATTACACGTATTACGTTACAACATGGTGTCACATTGGAGTTCCACCAAACCATCCACCAAACGAGATAGCGTATCGCTAACGACAGTTCCACGACACACATAAAGTATTTTTGCTTTATTCTGGGAACCTGATCGAGGGTGGTGTTATATGAAACTTGGGGATAGTTTGGGCCACCGGCCGTGCGTGTACCTATATAGTTTGTATAATTTGATCATTGACTTGATCAAATTTAGTCAAGTCAATTCAGTTAATTTTAGATATTTGTTGGTAGTAGGTATATTTATTAGCGTTTTTAATGAACATAAAAAAGAAAAAGAAGAACAGAAGAAGAGATTAGTAATCACAGAAAATACGACAATAGTCGACGTTCACCATTCTGAAAGTAAAGTAGAGTAATAGTAGCTTACATACTTGTTAATTTTTCTAGATGGTTATTCAATGAGCTCATTATAATTTCTTATGTGTAGTTGTAGGTACTTTTTGTTTCTATAGAATATTGACTTTAAAATTTAGAGTATGTTGATAGGTATATCTATATACAGGGTGTCCCAAAATTCAACGATAATCCGCGAACTGGGGGTAGGCCTGCTTATGCCTGTTATGTAAAAAAAAGTTTGAAAAAAATCGGCCCAGTGGTCTCTGAGATATATATGATTTTCAAAAAAAGGTTTATATGTATAATACATTCATAGCATAGTAGAAAAACACTGATAATATTTTATATGGCAGAACAACGTTTGTCGGGCCAGCTAGTATTACATAATAAATTTCCTCAGTATTCCTTCATTAATCCATTAATAATTAACATATTTTCGAAAACTGATTTGAAATCTAGCGCATTTATGGTCTGAGGTTAAAATCTTAACCGCAAGGCTAAATTTTGGCAAGAAAAGTAGGAAGTACTTTTATACGACGATTACATCATATTAATGTAAAAAAATTAAAATAATACATATAGCTTCAATCAGAGGAATCACTTTGCTATCCCTAATTTATTCACGGCGCTACAATTATCACAATTAGAGCTCCATTGTGAATTTGTATCTCACTCCATCGTTTATCTTATTTGTATTTGTATAAACAATTTGCTCCATACTTTTGGAGATCATTTACTTTACAATAAACTTTATTGTTTGTTCAAATAAATGTAGCCGTGAACTCGGAACGGATCGCCTTCGCGAAACTATTCTTGGGATTATCAGCTTTATACCAAGGACATAGAGGAGATTTCTTATTGGTAATTCTGCAAATGTTTAGATTTGTTCTTGTTGTTCCCTTTTCATATCGATTTTATTGTATTCTAACTCTCACATCATGTGTCGTTGCTTAGTGATTGGTATTTCCTCGTGTAAATATTACAGCTACGTCACATATTTTGGGAATTACAAAGTAGTTGTTCAGTTGATAGATTTTATTATGTAACTTCTACGTGATTTTCCACACGCGCACATAGTTACAGAGTTCGTATCAAGTATAAAGAAGTAATAGCCTAGTGATAAAATTCCAAGCTTCGGTGAAGAAAAAGTTCGTAAGGCAAGTTAAGCCTAGAGATTATCAACAAATATCTGAACAGTATGTGCAGTCTACCAATAGGCATTAAGGGCTCGTATAAGGTACTCGTATATCTTCTCAGGTATGCATCTTATTAGGTAAATCCTTTTCATTGTGTCAAGGGACCTGGAGGAGGTGTCTAGGAAAAGGCTTGTAATGATGACGATGATCATAATGATAAATCTTAATCTTCTCTATTTTAGAAAAAGTCAACATCACGAACCCTCCTGGCGCAGAAGCAAAAGCTCGTGTGTATTACGATGCTTGCATAGACACGAACGAGACCATAGAGAAGTTGGCCGGGAAGCCCTTGATCAATGTCATCAAGAAACTGGGTGGCTGGCATCTTCTGCCCAACACCGTCGGGAAGCAAAACAAGTGGGACCTGCAGAGGTTGCTACAAGACGTACAGAATACGTAAGTATTTTCTTCTTTTTTGTCTTTTGCACAAAATCGTCCAACTGGCCTTTAAATTTTCGAGATACAAACCAAAAAAGTGCTAACACGATTCTTGTATTAAAACTCCTCCGTCTGTCCTACTATTACATTTGAAATAATTTCGACTTAATACTTTCTTTCTTAACACTTAATTATTTTATAATATTTCCAGGTATAATTTAGGTGGTCTTTTTAACTGGGCTGTAACAGAAGACGATCGAAATTCATCCAAACATGTGATTGTTGTAAGTAAAGCCATAATTTCTCGTATCAATCAATCAATAAGTAAGTACGTTAGTGTATGCCAGAGGCTACTTTTTAGGCCGTTTGAAAAGCTACTCAGGTGTTCATTGTCATGTTCTTCCTGATTTTTTTATTTTGAAAATATCTTCTCTTAGGCAATGTTGACCACGGATGGGTTGTCACTTCTGAAAAAGAAGTTAGTTTAGTCGCCTTTGGCATACATTTAAGCAGCAACTACAAACTTGCGACCTACACACAATACTATAGAACTGCCGCGACGGGTGTGGTACGACAGTAAATAACAACTATATTTTAATATATTTTTTAGCTGGATCAAGGCGGCTTAAATCTACCAACACGTGACAACTATCTTAACAAAACAGCCCACGAAAAAGTCTTAAAAGCCTATTTGGACTACATGACGCGAATATGCGTGTTACTGGGAGCCAATGAAACAGTTGCAAGAGAGCAAATGGGGAAAGTCATACAATTTGAGACAGATTTAGCAAACATAACCACTCCATCAGAAGATAGAAGAGATGAAGAGGGATTGTACAACCCTTATACAATAAAACAGTGGCAAAAAGAGGCGAACTTCCTAAACTGGACTATGTTCTTCAACGATGCTTTCAAGTTGGTTAATAGAAGTGTAAGTATTTTATATAATAGGATAGGATATAAAGTATGCGCTTGTAATGTACATTGTACAGTTAAATCGTTACCCCTATATAAAATCTTCAAAATTCTGATCAGACTACTGATACTCAGAGCCTTCTTACGGCTTGTAGAACTTGTATAATTTTTAATTATCAATAGGACTTCAATTTTATCGGAGTTTTCCAGATGTGTAAAATAAATCTTTACATTTTAGATATCGGAAAACGAAAGAATCGTCGTCTACGCTCCTGACTATTTTAAGAACCTCACTAAAGTAATAAAAAAATATTCGAAAACAGAAGAAAACCAAAGGTGAGAAAATATCGTGAGTCCATGAAATTTTACGGCGCCTTTTCCGTCATAAATGAGATTGTAGACGAATATGGGTAAAGAATTATTTTAGGTTAAGTTTTAGTTTTAGAGTGCTGGGAGTTTTTGTAGGATCGAAGTTTACCTTAGCTTAAGGAAGTTTTCTAGATTGAGACTAAATTCATCTGTTCAATTAAGTAATAATTTAAGTTATGTACTTGTGAATTACTGGCGTCTATGTTAAGCCGTGGTTACCTGTAAGTAGGAAGGCACTTGACATGAACACTACGTAATTCATAAATAAGACTATTGTGTACTTTCCGTTGGTGATCCTTTTTAAATAAAATAAAAAATAAATAAAATAATACACATAAGACTAAGTACATTGATGCAACAGTGCGAGTTGAGTTGCATTACCAATTCAAATGCGGCTCAAGTTTGCTCTGCGTCTGAATGCATACAAAGCATTTGAATCCTCGGTCTGAGTGTTTAGCTTATCCTGTTATATTAGATCTAGTTTGAATCTTGTTTCAGATTAATTAAAAACTTAGCGAATATTTGGTGGGAAAGGCGCATTATTTTTAGAAATTTGTACCGAACAGCCATCGGTACATTATTACTAAGACTTCGCTGTCTGTCCATCCGTCAGTCCGTCTGTCACAGGACGCGTTAACCACTGTGACTACAAACTCTAAGAATTTGTCAGTACAGAGGACTAGATCAAAGGTTGATAACCATTTTGAAGGCAAAGAAATCATAATGAAAAAATAATAATTGATCACAATATAAACCAAAGTGAGTCGCAGCTGTTTTTGATTTTGACATTAAGAAATAATTTTACAGGATATTGGAAATATTTTGGTTATGTCGATCACAATATTATTACAAACTCGACATCAAAAGTGTTATTAAGCTATAAGTGACAGATTTATTAAAATAAGTTCTGTAGTTTCACAATTGCTTGTCTGACTGAAAATTTGACATTATTATTTCTTATAGAATAAAAGTGGCAAACCAGCACTCAGTTCACATAAGGTAAGGTAAGTGGTCATTGCCGTAGATGGACAGCTAAAAATCGCATTTATAAAATTAGGACCTGGGATTCGAACCTAAAACTCCCTAAAGGTCGGATTAACCACAAGATTACCATAGCTACTAACTACACCTACGCTCCTATGTATAACATAGAAATCGAATATAATCTGAGTTCCCATAAACAAGCCCGAACAGGTGTCTGCGACAGGCCGTTCCATGTCCACATGCTAATGTAATGTGAGATTGTCATGGAAAACTATCTGTTCCCGCGAAAAAATACAAACAAATACACAGTAAGATTGGGAAAAAAAATTCGTTGGAAAACACATCATCTTCATTACAACTCATTATTGTCCCATTGCAACGATTCTTAAACAGTTCACCACGCTTGCTAAGTGCAAATTGGTGGGTACACCCTTGAGATCTCTTGGGGTGTAAATTTTTTCACGATATTTTCCTTCACCGAAAAGCAACTAATAAATTTAATTTAAATATATCATTTGAATAATCAGATTCCTGTATCCAGATTTCCTGGGATTCCAATGCAGATCTTTCTCTTAAAGTTTGAACCTTCACTTAATTTGAATAATCGAAATATGGTATTCGAACCCGGACCTCCAGCGTAAAATATTGCAATTAAACCATAAGGCTAGTACAGCTTAATACGTACAGTCCTACATACAACATAGAAATCGAATATAATCTGAGTTCCCATAAACAAGCCCGAACAGGTGTCTGCGACAGGCCGCTCCATGTCCACATGCTAATGTAATGTGCGATTGTTATGGAAAACTATTACAAAATATACATTCTAATTTAAACCATATTACAAAGCCATTAAGTTTCTTTTACATTGACGAGAAATTCGGGTTAACCGTATCTTTGAAACTCGAGGACAGGTCGCCATGAAACTCAGTAGTTAATGTAATTTGATAAATAATATATTTGATAGTTCTTTCAAGGGTCTAGAACCCTAATAAAGATGATAGTATCCTTTCAAACGTATAATGTGGACAGTAAAGTCGGTATATTGGGTGGTAAAAATCGTTTAATTTGATTGGTATAGCACCGCCACCCTCATAATCTGCCGTAATTGAATTATTTTGAGAGGCGTAGTTGGCGACTATACTTGAGGCAATGATACTACATGAGGTGAATATCTTACTCGTCAAGGTAGGTACGTATTTCAATCCTATTTAAGGGTGAGTTTATATAGAACATTCTGTCTTTTTTATCGAATGCAGGTAGCAAACGAGCATGCAGTCCGCAGATGGTAAATGGTCACTGCCGTCCATGAACATTAGTAATCATCCCCAAGTACGATTTAATCGTACCTGAGGTCGACCACAGATGCGTTGCTACCCCTGAGGACTAAGATGTTCGCCTCGCTCGTAAGTTTAGCAGGCAACCACGCTAACCAAACCAAAACGTAACTACCTTCCACCTGTTGATAGAACTCCTATAATTTAACCAAGGAGGTACCTCATAATTTCATGGTATGGTATGATTCAAGGGATTTTGATTTGCCAGGTGGTAGAAGTCGTTTAGTTCGAGCGAGGAGGCACCACCCCCGTCCTCAGGGGTAGCAACGCATGTGTGATCAGACGGGTATGATTTAGTCGTGCTTGGGGATGATTACTGACTGCACGCTCGTTTGCTAAAAAATAATCCTCATTTTCATCGCTTCAAGAAAATATGTCATCCCAGAAGAGCTTATCGCTTTTATGATTTACGAGGGCTTCTGGAATGAAAGTGATTTTGAATTCCAGACAAAGGGCTAATTATTGCCCTTTGAAGGGACGTATATCAAGTCGTTGCTAATTTAAATTACCTCCATTACTCCCACTTTACCTAACTATTCTTCGATTTTAATATTTTTGAAAAGTTACTTTTCAATTTTTCATTTTGCTATTTACTAAGACATTTTTGGTTTTGTTAAATATTTAAAAGAATCGAGACGGATTCGTTTCCACTATCCACCAATATATCACTTAGTTTGGTTGGTTAAATTGTTATTTATTGTAATAGCAGCTATAGTCATACGCCTTTTGTGAAAATTTCAAGTATCCGAAAATTACGGTTCAAAGGATTAACTGAACAAATGTATTTTTTCTCTTTTTTATAGTGTTTGGGTAGCAAACGAGCAGTCATCCTCAAGTACTATTGAATCATACCTAAATTTGATCACAGATGCGTTGCTACCCCTGAAGACTAAGGGGTAATATGGACACATTTATGTAACATCCTAATTTGCTCCGGCACTAGTTATACCGCTATTAAGGGATTATGATCGCAGAAGGCACTGCAGCCTACTGTTAATTAACGTACAGTCATTAAGTGTACCTAATGCTTATTTATATGCAGTATTCATGCTTGTGATTTGTATTCGTATTCAAATTTCAAAAGGAAAGCCTGTTATTATATATGCTGTGCAATTTGTATAAAAAATATATCTTTTTAAAAAACGAAAGAAGAAATAGATTATATCAAATAAAAAGACTAAGTGAACGCTGTCCTGTCAATAAATAGCGGAATCATTGGAGTCCAAGAATAAGACGACTGTAGAAGAACATAATCCAGCCGTGTCAGAAGAGATCAAGGACAAAACTTAGAAACTTACCTCTTTAAACGTAAGAAAAAATTATAAACAATGAGAAAAATCCCACGACTTCGCACAAAAACTTACATCCCCCATTTTAACCCTTTAGGTAATAAATGTCCAAACATCTCGTCTTATCACTTACATCATTCCAGAAACGTTCATACTGGACGTTGATAGATCATTCAGCAGCAGTAAGCAGCGGCATGAGCAGTGATAGCAGCAGATGGGGCCTTGCTTAAACAAGATATATATATATATAAACAGAAGATATCAAATAGATATTATTCAGACATTTGTAGCAACTAAATGTACTAGTTCCCGCTCCGGCACTAGTTACGCCGCTATTAAGGGATTGTTCAATATTGGCACTGCCAGCGCCATCTAGCGACCGTAAACGTAATCTTGGAGAGATGCCGATTGAAGAAACCGATGGTGGCGCTGCCGGTTGATTTTAAAATATTCGTTACCAACTGCTAAACGTATACGCTTCTTTGTCTAAAAATCCGATTGTAAAAATTTGTAATATACGTTATAAAGTCAGAAAAAGTCGTTTCTTTGGAGTAGAAGACCTGAAGCCCCCATAACTGAACACAAATATATAATTGCAATTTAAAATTATCGGTGAAGCAGAACGTACCTACCTTAGGTACTTTTTGATGCCAAATCATGGTAAAAATATAACAAAATTGACAAAAAAATCTGTAGAGAGCCCCCT
This sequence comes from Polygonus leo, assembly GCA_018250455.1. Classification (NCBI taxonomy): domain Eukaryota; kingdom Metazoa; phylum Arthropoda; class Insecta; order Lepidoptera; family Hesperiidae; genus Polygonus; species Polygonus leo. The sequence goes on from DWNR01004170.1 coordinate 9,207, forward strand.
TATCATCTACAGGTATAGCTCACGACCTACCCAGACCAAATATACACGAAAAATCGTGAAAATCGGTCAAGCCGTTTAGGAAAAGTTTGATTGAAGGATGGCAATGACAAATTACGACCAAAACAAAGCTAATAAACTAGTGAGCGGTGGAAACGGTGGCGGTGGTACCGTCACGGGAGAACCATTTAAAGATTGTACAGAAAAAAGGAAGGCGGTTATAGTCAGTTATCTATTTACGAGCACTATACAGAGGAAGGTAGCTATAGTAAGTAATCTATTTACTACAAAGAAGAAGGCTATAGCTATAGTGTAGTAATCTATTTACGACCAAGAAGAAAATACCCCATCACCGCACTAAAACTTACTGGCATCACTTTTAGCTCTGAGAAAATATCTTTTTAAAATTCATGAGGTGAAATTGTCGAGTTCGCGCTGAGTGATACTTATGAGATTTTACTTTGCCGGCGGTAGCGTCTACATTATTATAGGTTGTGGTTACTAGTTACATAGAAATATATTATCACTAGCTGAACCGTTAAACGTTGTTTTGGTCTTAAACATATATATAATCGCAATTGAAAATGGACGGTGAACCAGAACGGTGAAAATTAAGGGTTGTATGTAGGTACTTTTTGATGCCAAATCGTAGTTAAAATATAATATAAAAAATATCAGAAAAATTTTGGATAGTTATTATCTAGGGGTATAAAAATGTTACTCAGACCTACCAAATAATCATGAAAATCGACAAAATAATCATGAAAATCGGTCAAGCCGTTTCGGAAAATTTCGATTGAAGGACGGCATTGACCAAGTTCCATCAGGTAAACTGTCGTTTGCTATCTAAATACCAAAAAAATAAATTTATTGTATACTACAGTGAACTTTTCAAAATCAATATCCTAGCATCATTAGGGATAGAATAACTTCTAATTTATATTGGTACGTCTAAGCTAGAGGTACCCAGAGGTAAAATAAAGAAAAGAAAACTCATAAATAAGTAAAAACATTAAGTAAAAAAAATTAAGTTCAACATCTATTAAAAGTCAATGCGTATAAAACTACTACAATATGTAACACGTAGCAATGAATTACGACAACAAAATTTTACGAAGAACGTTGAAGAATCAAAGTATTTTCGAATTAACGTATGCTATGCCTCCAAAGCCTTTGCTAGCGTTAGTCAGAATAAGAAAAAGTGCTCTCAAAGTGAACAGCGTGAGCTCTCTAAATCTAGATTTTTGAGAGCATCAGCTTAGCCGTCTTTGATACAAGAATTTTACCTTTTATCCAAGCCTGTATTTGGATTTAGCCTTAATTAAGTTTTATCTTTTTTGACGACCCTCGTGGAGTAGGTCGGTCTGATCCGCAGAAGGCTCGTATCTGATTCCCGATCAGATAGAAATCTGTATAATTATTATGATCTCAGTAATAAAAAATAACATTTTTCTAACGTTTACCAGGTTGTAGAACTCGTTTAGTTCGACCGGGGAGGTACCACATGAAGCAATTCTTGCGTTTCGGTTTGGAGAGGACTGGTTGCCGGTTATACCTAAACGCGAGGCAAACATCTTAGTCCTCAAGGTTAGCAATGCATCAGTAGAATGATTACTAATAATAAAACGTTACTTTATAACGCATGAAAGTAGGAAACGAGCAAACAGTCTACCTGATAGTAAGTGGTCACTGCCGTCTCCAAATATTTAACCCAAGCAGGCGCGGTTTTAAGGGGGGGTCACAGGGGTCATGAACCCCCCCAAAATTCTTACTGTCAAATTGCAAAACCTTTTAAAAACGGTCAATTCACGGAGATTAAATACCAAATATAAAAAATGAATACCAAAAAATATTATTACTCGTTTTGGCAATAAAAAAGAGACTTCCATTTGTTTTATGATGTCATT
>DWNR01004171.1:0-11110 GCA_018250455.1 Polygonus leo
CACGCACGCCCGCCCACCCGCATACACACACGCACGCACGCTCGCACACACACACACACAGAGAGAGAGAGAGACGCTCGCACACACACTTAGGCAACAACGCACCATTGCACGCATACATGCACACGCTCACAATCGCGCGAACGCACCAACGCACGTACACATGTTTTTTTTTGTTGAATAAAGGTACCAAACGAGCATACAGTCCATCTGATGGTAAGTCGTCACTGCCGCCCATGGAATCGTTCCCAAGCACGACTTTAAATACCGTGAACTGTTTATAATTAACTTAAGTAAAAATAAATAAAACAATCCGTAGTAATATCCGTATCCGTAGAATTTTTAAATCATTTGCGGGAATTCTAATGGTCAAAGGCCAATTTCCCGCAAATTCCCAGCTGGAAAAAAATACTGCGGGAATGCAAACCCTAATCACGACATTACCCGTTCTTGATGCACACCTTTTATCTTTTTTCTTACGCCACAACAAAAGTCATTATATTATTATCTGGTCCACACCATATAATATATTTTTATTACTAATTACCGTAATATTATGGTAATTAGTTAATTAATTTGAATTACTTTAGATAATTAATATTGTGGTTAATTACTAACAGTCGTCAATCAAATACCTACCAGTATGAATTAACATAATGAAGGTTCAATCTCAAAAACTCAAATAAAATCATATTTCAAATAAAAGTAATCAATTAATTACATCGTAGCTTTCTAAATATCTTGATTATACAGGGTGTAACGGAAAGGGTATATCAAGCCGAAAGGGCACCCTTTCCGTTACACCCTGTATATACTGGTTCTGAACTATGACTCACGGAGCACGGTCGCTCGCCAGGAACGATCACCCTGCCTGGCGGGAGATCTTTGTCTGCCAAAAACTAAATAATTATTATTTAAAAAACTTAAATAACGAATTTGCAAAATTTGTATTTTTTTACTTAAATAGCAAGCTGTGTAGTATGTTCATACATTTAAGCAGTGGATTGTGTAAAATAAATAAAAAAATAATTGATGAATTCCTGATTAACATGTGAATTTTCTCCAACAGTTTTAGAACAAACACAGAGCGGTTAGCAAGTATGTCGCCGGCCGCAAGGAAACTAGCGGCCAAGCATTTACTCTCGCCGAGACTCAAGATGACGCCCAACGCGATGGGCATCGTGTCCCACACGCCTAAAACACCACCCATCCACAGAAAACCCCTAGTAGCCACTCCGAAGAACCCAAAGACAACCCAAGAACCCACTGTGACTGATAATGCGGCTCCGACAGAAATGGACAATCTTACAGACAATCTTCTCCAAATTAACGTCGCTAAGAGGACTAGATTAAAAGCACAAGACTTCTTCAATTAGCTGGCTAAGCTAATTATACAGTGTATAATATGATATGTTAAGTTGTATACTTGGTTCTTGTTGTGTGATAATAATCCACAGAAAATAAAATCGTACTGTTATATTAACGTACACAGTTATAAGTTATACTTCTTCGGCGGCATAAAAAGAAAAATAGACATTGATGAATTTTAAAGGAACAGTTCGATATCTATATATATAAAAGCCAAAACTGATTAACTGACTGACATATCCACGCGAAGCCGAAACGACTGTACCTAGAAACTTGAAATTTGGTACAGGCGTTCCTTTCATAATGTAAGTGAGCACTAAGAAAGGATTTTTCGAAATTTACCCCAAGGGGTTTTCGACTTCTATGTGGACGAAGTCGCTGGAAAAACCTAGTCTTATAATAGCGTAAGCTGATTTTTGTCCCAGTGATTATGGGACGTAAGCTACACATAAAAAATCAGCTATGGTTTTCAAGAGCTCCAGCCGTAGACGCGGAGAAAAATAAAGAGGATTCTTGATTGCATTTTACTATATTGTTACTATTTAACAAATAATTCATTTTAGAAAGCGAAAAAACCGTTACTGACCGGTTAGAGAGCGGCGCTATACCTCTATAAAAACAACAAATGAAAAAAGTGCGATCCTACAACGATATACTTTGTACATTCTTTTTGTGTTTTAATAAAATTTGTTATAAATAGATGCCGCAGGAGCTAGTATTTTTATCGAACAAAATAATTGATTTATACTTCTTTTACTCCATTTTCTTTGCTTGCACCACTTTAGCTATAACAAAAGGAATAAGTAATTTGAATGTTATGGTGTGCAAGCAAGATAATGAAAATTATATTTAATGTCGTCAATCTAATGTGTTATAACCAACGCATCCGAAGAAGTATTATATTAAGTTAAACTATTAGTTGAATTAAATTGACTATATTTATATTGATCGAAAATAAAGATTCTGAGATTTTCAGAAGGAAACGATGTCAATTTTACATCTATGCTGAAATATTAGTAAATTCTATGCGAATTTCCTTATGTTACTACTGTTTGTACAGGAATGAAGTTTGATAAAAATAAAACAAAAACTTTCAACAATTCTAATAGTTTTATTACCTACATAACACAATAGAATATAATAATACAACATACATTATGATTATAATAATTTACCGTAACCAATTATCAAAATGGGATGATTATTACGGTTAACACGTATTTTTATATTTGCATTATATTTAATCGCTCATTATAGTTAATCCAATCAGATACCAATCAGAACCAGACAATCTTGAGAAAAACTAGTTGCCATCTTTTCGCGCCTATTTATTATACAGTTTCCTTGTTTACTCAGACTGCTGACCGTCCATCCATCTGTCTGGCACAGGGCTATATTTTATTTTCCGTAATAGAAAAATACTTTTAATTTTCTCAGAATATGACGTAGTACTATAGCCACTGTAACAAATACTTAAAAGGTTAATAAAGAGTTATTTATCTATAGAAGCATAAGGTATTATTAACATGTTTTAACTTAAATGCAAAAGTGCTCTAAAAATATTTCTTAAAATACATTTTCAAATAAAGCCTTATATAAATAAGGTAAGGAAGATACATCCGATTGCACATAGTCATTTTTTTTTAATTCTTGTACCGTACACTGAGAAATCGTTACTTTTCGGTAATTGATTATTCACATTTGATTTTTTTTTCGTTTACAGGATTCACCTAAATAAGAAAACGTGTTCGAAAAATTTCGACGATGGAGTTGAAATCCATTTAGTAGTATTCCTTTTTTAATAAACGCAATGGCGATGCTGCGTGCAAGCCACGTTATCAAATCGCTGGAAAATCGATAGCCTAAGAATTACTTTGCTGTTGCGGCCAAAAATCTAAAAACCGGTCAAGTGCGAGTCGGAATCGCGCACGAAGGGTTCCGTTCTCAATCTATAAAAAATGACAAAAAAATCACGTGTGTTGTATAGGAACCACTTAAATATTTATTTTATTCTGTTTTTAGTATATCTTTCGTACCCCTGTTCTTTCAATAAATATATCTTACCAAATATCGTGGAATCGGAAGATCGTAGACAAACTTATAAGCGACTTACTCGAATTACGATTCGCGCCATGTTTAAATTAAGCAATAAAGTGTCAAGTGTCAATAAAGCTCTTAAAGGGTTTTTTCGAAGTTGCTGTTAGCCCTACTGGCCTTTACAGCTTCACCGGGTTTTATGGCAAGACAACAAAGGGCTCAGTATTTAAAGGGGGCATGGCGGGGCCCCTTTAAGTGTGAGACAGTGGATGTAGATCCACTTTGCCCACGCCTAGCTACGCCACTGAAGCAAGTACTAATTTCTAAGGTGAAAATAGAAAAAATGCACATCAAGTTCTAAAATCTTTACATCTATGTAACTCAATCGTGGAAAATACCACGATGCACTAGTCATTTTGCAAACGACGGGTGTGAAAAGTCAATATTTACCAAGATATGCACATAACCTTATTCCTGTTTGAGGTACACATTACACACTACTAAGCAATACATATGACAATACAATACATAACCATACATATGACATTGTTGTATAATCTATGCCTATACTAATGTGGACGGAGATTGGAACGTTCTTTGAAGAAATTGAAAAAAAATGTTGAGAGTTTTTATAAAAGCAGTAGAAGCCGAAACAACAATTTTTAAAATTTTCTGTCTCTCTGTCTGTATGTTTGTACAGCAAATCTACTGCATGTAATTAGATGCGGACTTCACAGTTGTATTGCTTATGGTCTAACTTCAAATCTGGTATATCTTTTATCTTGATACTGCATGCGAAACAGCGGTCAAGAGTGTAGAGTTAAATCTGTGTCTATTGAATATTAAAGCCCTTGTGATGTCTCAATTAAATTGTCATTTACTTAGTAATACATGAATAAAATTAGACATGTTCTATCTACAAACTACAGACACTTTTTTTATATAAACCTAGATATATTTGAAGTGGCCAAAAGCAAGTTTAAGTTGCAAGAAGTTGCTAGCTATCACGGTCCGTAAGGTTCAGCTTGGTGACAGACAGACGGGTAGCGGAGTCCTAGTAATAGGGTCTGGTTTTTACCCTTTCGGTAATTAACCCTAAAAACTACTGTTTTTGTTTCTGTTCCAGAGCTGAAGTAGATCATAACTTATCTACAAAGTACACAATTACGTACAAATTACGTCGTCAGTTATGGATGATCTCTAAATTCCAAGCGCGCTTCAGTGCTTCAAACGGCACGATAAGCTATCACTTCCCGTCGTTTTCATTGGATAAACAATAGGCGTGTAACTTTATTGGGTTCAGGCACGGTTCTAACTGACAAATTGCAAAACCTTTTAAAAATGGTCAATTTGCGAAGATTGAAAACCAGATATAACTGCAGACATTAAAAATATTATTACTCGTTTCAGCAATAAAAATAGAAGACTTCCATTTGTTTTCTGATTTCTTTCATATTATTATACTCAGTATTTTTGTGTAATGACCCCCCCCCCCCCAAAATTTGAGTTTGCGACCGCTCCTGATTGTTGTAAAATGTTGTAAAGATACAACTTAGCATCCTCTATACTCACGGCCCTCACTGACCGGGGGCCCCTCCTGGCTCGGGGCCCGTGGCATTTTGCCGATTTGCCACCCTGTAGCTACGCCACTGCTAATATCCCATATACCTAACGTTTTCATGTTTGCATGTTGCATGGGCCATTTTTGCATCTGATTAAATATCTTTCCTAGAGATAAACCATTCTTGTAAAAAAAATTGCTAACTCCCACATCCTGAATTATGAACGTATTGTAGAAAAATAAAACTTCTTATATACCTTATTGTATAAATTGCTATTAAATATATTTTAATGTGTAAGTGTATTTTTATATATTTATTATAAATAGTATATAAACATGTAAATTACAAAATAATAACACAGACATTTCGATAACAACTCTTAATACTTAGGTATGATTCTCAGGCTGAGTACAGTCAATAGTCATAATTTGTTTTAGAAATTGTTACGTAAAAATATGTTATATGGGTAATGTAAACATTATACAATATTTTAATGTGCGTAGCGAATTATTAAGTATTTTAAATATAATATTGCATCGTTAAATTACCTATTTACGTCTAGGATTAGGTACGTAACTATCTACTGGCTTTTGTAACTTGTCTAAATTATACTTATAAACTATATAAGTGCACTTCAAAGTTTCTTGGTTATTGCCGCTATATGTTAAGAAAGGAATAAAAATAAAATGTTTATATTTCGGGCATTAGGTAACTCCATCCGTTAAGCAGCACAAGCACCTCAACCAACCAACCTTAAAATGTTTTTATTTATTATTATTTATGCCTGTACCTTGCCGTGATAATATCCGATTATGATCTGATTTTGATCTTTATTCATATTAAGAAGAAATAAATGTATAAATAATTGGAAATAATGCTCCCTATACACCTAATATACCTAATTTAGTCATGAGACTCATGAGCAAGAAACGTTATTTTACAACTTGGTACAACCATAAAACCTATGTAATTATTCTAATACAATATTATTATCACCAGAAAAGTGATAGCAGTTCCTTGTACCACGGCACTGGTGGCTTAGTCTTATAATATTCAGCGTTTGGTTTGGGTTCCGCGTCATCTGTAGGGTCTTCAGCAAAGATGTTGACGTAGGATGCTATCACCCCGTACCTGAAGAAGGCCAAATACGGGAAATACTTCATGAGAAGCAAACTAAATTTGAAATTTAAGTTGAAATACCATCGGCCTAGCCAAGTGGAATAAATTATGGCGTATATAGAATAAAATGCTAATTTGTTTTTGCCGGCCTTGTCTAGTCTTTTATATTCAGGTGCAGTTTCTATGCAGTCATAATCTCGGAGGTAGAGGAGTCGTGGTGCGCGCGGTGGTAAGCCTTCTACCGCACATTTTGATATTAGCGTTGATGAATCCACGCCTGTAAAAATCGAATAACAAACAGTTTGGATATAGTGAAAAACAATAAACTAATCTTTTGCTATAGAAACAACGATTTCTAAATTAGATGTTTGCTGATTTTTCAAAAGTACGTGCGCAGTGGAATTAAACTATCACTTGTATTTCTTGAATATCGCGAGGACGATAAAAAATATCGTGAAGAAATCTACACCCGTGGGACATAGAGTTAAAGAAACATAGAGAGTGCAAATTAGGATCACGTCGCACAATCTCTTGTCGAATAATTGGATGTCTCCATACAATTTTAACGTATGATATTTAAGTTTTGGTTTTAAAGAAAGCTATAGAATATTTTTCAGAATTACGTTATGCTCACTTACAACCTAGCTGAGTACTGTTTGCTATTTCGTTTTTATACAAAAAAAAATCTTAGTAGGTACATAATTATGTATGAAAAAATCACTTACCAACATCACTAGATTTGCCCTTCAATTGTTCCTTTATTCGCTTCTGTAAATCAATCCTTTCCTCCTCTGTATAGAAGTAACCTGGAACATTACACAAATACTTCGTCCAGTAGAGCATGCCTTCGATATGTATAGTGGGGTTGATCGCCCATTGTCCATCCAGCATGGAACGGGCCATGTGCTCGAAATACTCCGGCACGTTCTCGAGGCACGGTGTGAATACTCGGTCGAGAAGAATCTGGCATACTTCTCGAGTTTCGTCCATGTTCTTTCGGCATATGTTGTATCTGAATAACAAAAAAGTAAAAGTAAAGTAAACCTGAGAAAACAGTTTTTTTTAAATGTGTAAAGGTAGCAAACGAGCAGGAAGTCTACATTATGATAAAAGTTCACTGCCGCCCATGGACATTAGTAATCATCCCCAAGAACGATTGACGCAAGGTTGACCACAAATGCGTTACTACCCTTGAGGACTAAGATGTTCGCCTTGTTTGTAAGTATACCCTGCAACCATGCCTCTCCAAACCGGAACACAATAAATTGCTTCATTTGAATTATGAGGGTGGCGGTGGTACCTCCCCGGTTGAACTACATAAGTTCTACCACCTGGTACACCTTGAAAACATAGAATATAAGTTACAAAAATATACGATACATAAGTACCTAGATATGCAAAATATATTTCTTACCAAAGTACATCATATCATACTTACGTATAATATTTTTGATTATTAAAGATAATGTCTCACCTATCATCCAAGCCGATAGCATATCCAATGACTCTCCAGAAATGATTGTAAGCTTCCCAATCTCCTTCATTGATTTGGCGTATGCCAAACTTATCAGGCTTCAGCACTGAGAAGCCGATGAAACCAAACTGAGTGAGTGCCAGGTCCCGCTGAGAAACAGTCCCTTGTCCCTTCAGTTGGGCAGCTATTCCTGCTCGGAAGTGTCTGCTTCGTACCGCCATCAATGACCTCCATGAACTACGAAACAATATATACATTTAATATCTTTCTCTAACGTACCTGAAGACGCTCGTTAATATAAAAATATTCGTGTATTTATGTAGGTACATATGTGTAAAGCGTATAGGTTAATAGTAGTACGTAGGTAGGTATGTTTAATACTAGGGAATCTTTTAGCAGTTACTAAACCACTACAAAGTTATTTAATAAATCATTTATAATTAACTTTTGTTCGTATATAAGTTAGGTGTGATAAAGCCACCACCAGAACAATTTCTATCATGTCATCAACATTTGTAATAGTTTAAGCTGTTGTGGTCTATCGGTCTATACGTCTCTACTTCCTAGGAGCCTGCAATTCTTCAGTAGCAGGAGTCCTACCTACAGTTGCTTTCGCCAGAAACAATTGTTCAATAATCCAAGATAAGTTTATATACCTACGAAGAAATAAATGTAAATAATATGCGTGAAAATTGAATTTTTGCAATTTAGCAAATGTAAATACATAAAAATGTTTAGGACTGGCTTTTTCCTTCTAGATGGCTGTTAAACTTATTTTATGTGTGTGTGTGTGTGTGTGTGTGTGTGTGTGTTTGATTGTATGTGTTTATGCAACTGCCCGAGCGTCATACTAATTGGAGATAATTGTTTTATATGCAAGTCGTGCTACATCATTTAGTATTTATGCATACAATTGAATATTATAATCATTAATAAATTCCAAATAGTGACAATTACGAATCGTACGTTAATCAAGAAATTTCCGGGACTAAGAGACATAGTCATCGCTAAATGTACAATAAACGCCAAAGTGTGTTCTACTTACTAAGTAATCGATACACAAATTTTATTTATACTCACATGGACCCGGGTTTCAAGTCATTCTCAAACCAAGACACCGTATGAAGAAGAGTGGACAGATATCTTCTGTATGAGGTGAAGGTGGAATTTGACCGTCGCGTGCCGAGCAGCACTCGTAGTATGGAAGGCACGGCGAAGACCACTACTAGGCCTATCAACATCGTCGTCGAGAACGAATAGCAGTGATCCCAGTAGAATTTACGGCCTCTGCAAATACACATTTTTGTAAAGTAGATGACCCGGCAAACGATGTTCTGCCATATACAATATAACGTTCTACCCCTTTTAACCCCGTGAGGCGATGAGTTTCAATAAAATACGAAACACATCTTTCATCAATTCTGACAAAGTTTATGTGGGTAAAGGATTCACGTTGACCCACATAAACTTTGTCCCCATTTTTCACCCCCATAGGGGTGAAATTTTGCAAAATCCTTTCTTACGCCTACGTCATACAAAGGATACACCCTCTAAGTTTCAGATCTCTACGAGCGACAACGGTTTAGGCTGTTCGTTGATCCTTCAGTCAATCATTCAGGACAAAGCATTCCTATATGTATAGATGACGTAGTTCGTAGTTAAATGTTATTTCGACTTCCGGCTACAGGTACTTAATAAAGGAAACATCTTAGTCCTTAGGGCCTTAAGGGTACCAAAACATCTGTGGGATGTGTGTAACCTCGGATGGGACACCATCGTACTTGAGGATGATTACTAAAAGCAAAAATCAATAACATATTTTCCCTTTCGTAGGGCGACACTGATCACTTAGTATCAGGTGGACTGCAAGTGGTCCCTGCCGCCCATGATCATGAAAGAGAAAGATCTTATTGTATGGCTGATAAATTATATGAACTAAAAATGTACCATTGTTCTGTATTTACCGTACATAATCGAGATGAAATGGAAAATTAAACGAAAAGTAAATTTGCTTGTTTGCTCATTAATCTACACAGTAATTTAATATCGCTAGTTTTATGTACAGACATATATCTTATTCATATCATATATATCTTATTTGACACTTTGAACCCCTATATAAAGTATCTATGTACATATTTTGGGAAAAATCCTTGTGTCCACCCCTAACAGTTCAAAAGATAAGCTGTAAAGAAATCTAAAGACCGTTTTGTGGTACGGAAAGTCACTTTTCTATTTAATTTTTTTAGTGTTCCGTACGTCCGATAGAAAGAAACGGGACCCTATTACAAGACTGTTCGTCTATCAGTGTCGATCACAGGGCTGTATCTTCTGAATCGTAAAAGGATGAGTTGAAATTTTCATAATTACTCTATAGCAACAACTTACGCGCTTCTACCGTTACAGTTGTTCGACAGACGGGCGAACGGAACGACAACGAAGTCTTAGCAGGATTTGCTCCCTTTTGGATATCGAACCCTTAAAGATATACTACCTATATAAAAAAATTACACACGCAAACTCAAAGATATTATTATAAGACTCTATATTAAGCAAACACGCATTAAAATTGTACTTATCTAGTATAATAACGAGGCAATAGATATCCAATTACCGTCATTGTGGGAGGCAGTGTTCTACGAGTACCTACTAACAAAGGTGTCTATTCGCCTATTTGCTTAATATACTGAAACGGTTATACTAACTGTATGTTAGTAGTACATACCCCTTCCCGTGCATTCTCTTACATTCCCTCGGTACCTACAGTCTTGTTATTCGAAGTAACTTACAGTTTTTTGTTATTCTCTTCCGCCATAGATCCGCCATAGTCAAATGCGCCGTGAAGCAATTCTCGTACTTTGGATTCGGAAAGGCCTGGTTACCATGTAACCTTGAACACGAAGTGACGTAAGTACTCAGGGGATGAAGGCGTCTGTGGTCTACCGTCAATCGTATATGGGTTGGTTACATATGTTCACGGGTGATGCCGGCCATAATTACAAACGAGGCGAACATCTTAGTCCTCACGGGTAGTAATGCATTTGTGATCAACCTTGGGTCAATCATAATTGGGGATGACTACTAATGTCCATGGGCGGCAGTGACCACTTATCATCAGGTGAACTGTAAGCTGGTTTGCTACTTTTATCCTTTAAAAACAGACTTGATGTGTATATGTATTTTAACATCATCTTATTCTAATTCTTTAATCGATTTTACTTGCCTGTTAAATTGCTTTTCATCAAACCATTCTGGTATTCTCATTCCCGCATCCTCAGGTTTGACCTTGTCTGAAGGTTTTTCGAAAGCTGTTTTTGTAAACAATCCATCAACGAATTCTTCCACTGAAAAAAATAAACAATTAAAGATCAATTACCTTATTACCACTAATATTTATGATATAGATTTTTATGGTGTTTTGACGATTTTTCCGTAATGTGCTAATTAGATGTTCTTTCTGAAGACTCCTAATATTTTTTTATTTTTCTTATTAATAATAATATTTTTCTCCTAATATTTTTCTTACGGAAGACTCCTAATATTTTTTTTA
>DWNR01004172.1:0-11110 GCA_018250455.1 Polygonus leo
CGAAGGCTCAAGGGTTCGAGTCGATTGGTGATCCTTGGGTCATTGACAGCCCGTACAGCGCGCTTTTGGATGGAGTCTACCTATGGTAGTCTACCTACTACCATAGGTAGAATCATACAATTTGTTATGTGGTTTATATACCTAAATTTATTTTTGGAAACCATTTTTCTTGCTTTTGTTGTGTTGTTGCAAGTATTATATTTATCAGGTAGCATACTCGTACCTATAAGATAGGTAAGTTTGTGTTTTGAGTGTCAGTAATAAAAACCTTAAATCACTTTGCGAAGCAGTAACATTGACTGAGAATCTGTTGACTCACAAAGAGCTATAGATAAGATTTTGATGGCCATAACATGCGAAATTGCTACTAAAAGTTTAACGACAGGGCCTGTTCATGTAAATAAGAGATGTTGTTGACATCATAAGAAATGGTTGTGAAAAGAACAAGGTCTAGGTCACTATCTTATCTTAAGGCCTGTTGCTAATACAACAAAATATAAGGAATATCATTAAACATAAAAATTGATATTCATGTGTTAATTAGTACGTGGGTATCGACCTGGGGCAGGTGGGTAAAGTCTTTGTTTCTTACAATATATTAAATAAATTTTTTACTGTTTTAAACGACTACATAAGATTTAGAAACTTCTATGAGATGTTCGTTCTTATACAAAGAAGATGCACATATCTTGCGCACAACACGATTACTCAGGACTCTCGGGCTGATTCATTGAAGAAATATGTCCGGGGATACTTGTATAGCCTTTGTAGGAAGGAAGGCACTTACGGGATTATTCATGGCTCATTGTTACTATATGTCGACGATGGCACAATATCCCTGTGATGCTGCAAGTATGTGGTCATCAGTAAGTTAATAAACGGGTGTGATGTGCAGTGCGTAAGTGAATTCTTAAAAGGATTAAGTCATATTCGAGTCAATTTGCTGGAGAATGGGGACAAGTGGTGTAGTCGCGACAGACCGTCGCCGACCCTGGAAGTACTCAGACGTGCGAATAAACCTAGACTCATCTTACTCGCTAATGGATTCTGAACAACGCTAATTTAGCTTAACACATTATCGTCTTGCAACACGTGAAATTGATATTTCCACTTCATAGAATAAATGCCAATGATTAGCAGGATAAATGTCAGGTCCTAGTTAAATACTATGCAAGATAATGATGATAATGATGGATTTCTTACCGGGTCTAATTTATAATAAATCTTCGAGATAACAACATCACTAAGTATTGCCTTGTACGAGTCATTAGCTTTCTTGACAACATAGTTCACGGTCCTTTAATTATGAAGGACAGCCAGATGGTACATGTAGATGACAAAGTAATTTTTCAAGCTAAATTAACATCTACGAGTGTGACATAACTTAACTTGTAAGGCGCCAAGAATTTTAAAACTATCACCTGTGTTTAATTTAAAAAGAATTTTCGGGTGTAATTATGTATGCATGTCACAGGGCACCAAGCTGTATGAAGCACACGTATTGGTGTAGCGTGGTATTCATAGATTTTATCGAGTAATCGAACATGTTAATGGATTAATCATGATATGATATATTTGAAGATCGTGGAGGTATTCGAGATAAAGGGAAACGATCCACTCGGTCTCAATTCGTGACTGTATCGACGCTATCACAGGACTTATTATTCAAATCTGTTTCGATTGTAATAAATCTCTTGAGATGGACATTTTTATCTCCCTAGGTAACTATTGAGAATATGTTGTGTCTACTTTAAAAAATATAACGTTGCCGACATATTTTATTGGACTCATAATATAATCGGTAATCTAGTAAATTGAAGTCTAATCTGTCTTTAATGTTTGTTAAATTACGAATCAGTAAACGTCATTTAATTCACTCTGTTGATATCTTTTAATTATTACTTTTTGCTGCGTATCCTTTGTGCACTGCATCGGTAGGTATAGAAGAATAAATTGCACAGATTTTTTTTTATATTTTTAAGGTAGGTAAGAAAATGAAAAAGAAAAAAGTTTTTTTTTTAATTTCATACGTAAAAACAGATATAGTAGAAAGCTAACGCTTACGTGCACTAGTTTCTTACTTAGGTACACCTAAACAGAAAAGAAAAGTAGTCTCTATTCCGTAAAAGGCTTATAAACAACTACGTATGTAATGTGTATACATTATACGTTATACAGTGGAAATTGACCTTAGCCTGTAATACCTTTTAAAGTACAAAAGCTTAGTGCCTCCTGTCAAGAGCAAACGTTTTAGCAAAGAGCTTATAGCAAAGCGTTTTGCAACTGAGCCGTGCCAACATTTATTGCACGGCGGGTTGAATTCACTCCAGTAATTTAATTTCTTTATTATGCAATGGGATACCCAGCCAAAAAACGTTTTTTACCGTATTTTCTTTGTAATACTTTAAAAGTTTTATTTCATGAAAAAGTTGGAGAATTCTATTTATCAAATATCGCGTGGTGGAATTAGTTTTGTAACATTTTTTTTTGCTAATGGTCAATATTTATCTGAATATTTTATGAATTACTATCATGAAGTTATAGTAAAATTATATAATATATAATTATAGTTTGGAGCACTTTTGAAGAATGTTTTAAGGCAACACACAAGTCTTACTTTTTTCTTTGTAATACTTTAAAAAATATATTAATGGCAAAGTTGGTGAATTCTAACTTTATCATTATTTTGTTACCACAAACAATCACGCAGGATATGTTAAATCGTTCTAAACAAAACATCTTATTTTGCTAATAGTATTTTTTTATTTGAATCTTTGATGGATTTTTATCATAACTATTATCACATAGGTATATTTTAAACCATAATTTAAAACAGTTTATCGTGTTTTATTTTAAAGAGTGTTAAAGGCAATGCAGAAATTGTTACGGTCAAACTTGCTCACTTAAAATACGAAAGTTTTCATATAAATTTCGTTACTAAAATATTAGTTAATTTTTTTGACTACGAATCGAGGATTTTATAAAACTACTCCTTTTTACGCTGTAGCGTTTTTACAACTTAAAAAATTTATGTAATTAGAATAGGAATGGGCTGACTTCTTAATTTACTTTACGGTACCTCTTTAAAAATACTGGGCTGAAAAATGGAAATTGGGATACTAGATGTCGATGAACATCTTGTTTAATTTAATAATTTTATTTGCTGCTATTTAAAGCAAGATTAACTTATCTTCTATACTTCTATGTCTATTATTGTCTATCTTCTATTATCCTAGACTTTTTCTAATTGGCACAAACACTAAAAGTAAAGCCTAAGAAGAAATATTATTTTATTGGTCCGTTTTCTGTAGGTATGCCCTGAATTCATTAATATTTATACATATTACTGCACAAACATAAGGAAACTTTGTAAGTAAATTATACGAATTAACAGCGATATTTAGCACGAAAAGCAATATCTTACTCCACTGCATTGTCCGCCTCACTGATTGCAAGCGATCATAAAGCATGCAATTTCACAGATGTATGCCAGTTCCGAATAAATTTAATTAAATCGACTCGTTTCGAGTTTCAGTATTAATTCATAAAGGGCTGCCATATTTGCGTACAACAAACGCAATTTGCGCTTACAATGTACGTATATGTAGCCGTAAGCTTTGTAGGGTTGTCATCTGTATATCAAAAATATATTTCTCGATATTTTTCAACATGTTAGAACGTGGGATATCATTTAGCAGTATTATTAACGGTAACGGTTACGGATAATCCATCATATTTGTTTAAATGTTTGCCAGACTGTTTTGAATTAAAATGGATTATAGTTATAAATGTTCTACATTATATGAACTGAAATAAACTAATTATTGAGTAAGTAATGCATCCTTATTTTGTCGACAACCTACTTCATGAGTCAGTAAGTATTGATTTATAACAATGTAACTGCTTAATTTTGACGTTAAAAGTATGGTTAATATAATCATGTGTGCATATTTGTTTTAACGACGAAGGTTGTTGAACTTTCTCTCACGGTTTAAAATTTCCACGTCACCTTTTGGGCGTCCCTAAACGGGAACATGACCAAAATAAACAAATCAACTCCAGGCTCACCCATCGTGGAGTATCACGTACTCCCCGGCGATTCAAAGCCGCCCCTATTGGAATTGTTTTCATAAACTTTCATGGGGCATTACAATTTGACCCACATTTTGAATATTGCTCTAGAGTCCTCCTACGATTTGTCTGTATTTTTTCAAAGCATTCAAGTATACAAAGTACCTTCATATATATTTAAGGTTTGAACTCCCGGTTATTGTACTACCACTGCATTTACCTATTCTGTTTTTAATATTGGTTCGTTCTATTGCATTTTAAAAGACGTGTACCTTAATTATATAAGATTTTAGCTTTAGTTGGATATAACAACATAACATCGTTATCAATTTAATTCTTAAGTATATGTAAAATAAGAATACCTGATAAATATTGTCTGTTCTAAGGTTTTAGGACAATTTCAAGTGTACGACACAGAATGCTTCAATATCAATCTTGGAATTCGATAAATATATGTTCCGAATCTAATGTGAATTCGAACAACAAACGTTTCCAGACCATTTATCATCAACGAGTACTGGGAACAAAACTCTTCTATTCACAAATGTTTTTCGCAGAACTATTAGAAAGACGTTTGCTGTCCGTTGTAAAATATGATATAATTATAGAAATTACTTCAACCACAGCAATTGGTCCAATCTAGACTAATAGCTGCGGCCAATGAAGTCATTTGCAAGTCTTTGACCCCGGGTTCGACTTGGCGAGATTCGTCCGTGCCTGTAACAATTTGCAAGCCCATATGTTGATAACAAGTACCAACTCGGAATAATTAGTCTGTCAAGACGACCACAGACCAACAGACCTATTTCAATTAGTTTCACTTCGGTTTAATTTGCGCAGTGGCCTAGTGAACAACATTTGTATGTAGGTATGAAAGTAAGGATGCCTATAGACAGTTACGTAGTAGAAAATTTTAGATTTCGGAACATGACATATTAGGTTCACAAGAGATACAGTTATTTTTACTTTTCATTTAATAATTAATTAATAGGAATAATTTATACATAAGTACATTTCTTACATTATTTATTATTTTTTACGAGTATTTCTTACATTGAATTTGTTGGTTTGTCTCCTATTTTTTATCGTGTTCAGAACGTTGGTACATTTTCCATCGCCATCTGAGATTGCCCAATAATCGGATAATGTAGAAAAACTGAGATGAAAATGACTCTATGCAATCAAAATAACGACGCAGTTATCATAATATGTAAGTACGAGTATAGACTACATTCATTTGATATATTATTGTTTAACGAGTACGAAGCCACGAAACAAGCTGGCCAATACGGATCAAAATATTCTTAGACATTAACCGTTAGGTATTCTCTATTTTACGGCACTTTATCTATAATAAGTGCTCTAAGATTAGAGCAGACATACGTTATTTTAGTATCGTTTTATAGCAGTATACCCATTACAAATCTATAAATAATTAGGTCTCAGATCAGCAATCTATATGTAAAATTAGGCCAAACAGTGGCACGATAGGTGAGGCCTAAAACTGTGAAGTGCGGAAGCTAAACGGGGTCGTGAGCTTTTAATATCGCGATGGGCGGCCGCGGTGCACTCGGTTACACCATGGGCGCCGTTTCTGTGCGTTTATGTAATTTGAAATATTAGGGCAGATTGAACCAAACAACGTCGTCGCTGGTCTTTAAAATTAACTGTAGTCGGTACTGTATATTTTTTACGGTGTGGCGAAATTTTTATCGTACCTACTTGTGGAATGGGATATATCAATGTAGATTATTATTTTTGTTACATCTTTATGTTCAGGGTCTTGTTTCATAATCCAAGTCATAAAATCAATCATAAATTATAAGCATATTCGCATTATGAATCATTATCATTACAGTCTCGTTACACAGCAGGCCCTAGTTCATCATGCCAGTATACGTATTAATAGACTTGACATACTGTTGTAAACATTAACCCGATCTCTTATTATTATGATACGTGAGTTTACTACAATATTGCATCGATTCCACAAAGTCAAACTAATTTTTAATAAACACGTATCAAGATATTCATGCTGAAACATGAAATTCGAACCATGAACCCGAAGACTGAATTTCACACTACCGTATTATTACTGCATAGTGCTGCTATTCTAGACAATATACACGACGAAATAGCTATAGTTACCTTACTCTGAACAACAACTCTACTTGCTTAGAAATATCGCAGTGGCAAAAGCCTGACAAAGAACTATGTCTGTCAAAGAATTCGTACAATAGTACATTGTAACCTTTCTTTTCAAGGAGCATAGCAATGAAATCTATTTCAGTCTTCTGCAGAAGAGCTCTTTCTTTGTAACACTGTTTTGGTTGAGTCTGATGCGGGTTAGGAGGTTTCCGTGGCCCAGTTTTATTTTTAACCCCCACGTGCGGAGTACGCGAAAATTTCCTGGAAATGTGTAGAAATTATACGCACAAATGTAAATATTGTGACACGAGCTCATGTTGTTTTAGTGGCTGGTATACGCCGCGTTTGAACATAAAAGTTGCAAACAGACATCTGCTGTTAATCGAGCTCATACTTTACTTTTGTTTTAATTTAAACAAAGGCGTTAATTGAATGCTTTAAATAAGGTTAATTTTAATAGCATAAATAAGCGCGAGCTCTTTTACATGAAACTCATCATTCATCATTCACTTATCATTCTTTCTCGTACTTCTGCCTCATAAACGTACATTTTCAAGTTGGCCAGGGTAGGGTACACGTCGTCCTCCTTTTAAAGAAAATCTTAATAACAATGCCATCCGACATATTGTATTATGGATTCATGGAAATTGTTTCTGTTGTAACTCTTATAGTACAAAGATAAGTAGTAAGGGTAAGACATCACAAATAGTAATAATAGATGGTGGGGACCGCACAACATCAACAGTGTATACCTATTCTGAAATAGTCTTTGGTGGAATTGCTTATTTAAATGGATTCGGATACTGTTATTATCAGAGGCAGCAGAGGTGAAGTGTTACGGGCTATCAATTTCTTATTTTTGTTTATATAAATATAAATTACTATTACCTCTAAAACAACCTCTTAGGGGTCGAGTTACACAAAATTCCGTCTTATTGAGCAGATACGTCCTAAAAGAACCCCCAAGCAAAATTATAAACTCCTAGCATTTGTAGTAACGAACATACAAACTATCATACAAACTATCAACCCCAGAAACAACCTCTTAGGGGTCGTGATGAGTGAGTGGTTGGTTACCTTTTGCTTTTATATCGTATAGATTAATATAATTTTTGTCTGTTACCTGGACAATGGAGCGGGTCTGTCTGGTGACATCATCGGTGGATCCCTGGATAGATCGAGGAGCTCGAATGCACGTAGGTATCATTGTCACAATAATATGATTTCCATAAATAATCTAAAATAGTGTCTTTGCACATTCATCATGGTTTCATAAATGTACATCTAAGCGTTTTTGCTTCCTGAGATGAATAAAAGTATTTTATGTAAACATTGCATATGAAAATCGTTTACTTCTGGGCAACTTCGTACATTCCATCAAATAAATAAAGATTTGTAATACATTTTCTCTGTAATTGAAATCCGAAAATAGGTTGCATTATGCTTAATATATTTTTTGAATATTTATCACAAACAGCAACAAATACCGAGAAATGAATTTACTCATCACAACAATAATAACAATTAATAAATAGGTTTCGTAAAATCTTCCTACTCGGAAAACGTTGGAATATTTCAGCCACGATTTTTCTTCCTCAATACATGTTTGAATTCATGTCACAAGAAGTGACAAAACCGACTTATTCAGAGCCGCGAGCCCTTCAGACGTGGAGGAAAACAGATGACTATGAGGTACGGGCCAGCGTGTGTCACGGTTCATGAATGAATGGGTGCGTGTGTAGCGCGATTAGGGTTGTCAACTATTTGGGAAAAAAATAAGTTTCCAAGTTCAGCTACTTTGTTTATCGTAGTTTTGTAATTTCAGCTACCAAGTTTTTGAATATTCTTTAGCCAAATTCAATAGTTTTGCTAATTTAAGCAAAAAATAAAGAAAATGAGGTGCTCAATGCGATAGTTTTTACAAGGCACGTGTGACTAACTTTTTTATTTGTTGTCTACGGAAAAAGCAGTACCGTTGAGTTTTGCATAATTTTATGACATTGTACGAAGTATACAGAGTACGATGAATAGTATTTACTCCAGCGGCCGGCGCCCGCGCCCACGTCGAGACTCCGCCGCGTCACGCCGCGGTATGGGCACTAGAATAGACCTCCCCAGTTATTGTATGTTGGAATTGTTGGAGCTAAGTATGGAAAGGGTAATCGGTCACACCAGTGTAGAGCAGCTTATAAGGCAGTGCTTTACACTCGTATATTAGTCTCTGAATTGCTTTAAATGCTACATTGTATTGTACTAGATGCTTTAACAACTACTTGTTTACTATGTTCTATTTGAACTGTGAGGACGATAGATACAATATTACGAGTATTTGAGGGTTTCTTACCCAAAATGTAAAAACGGGACCCTATTACTAAGACTCCGCTGTCCGTCTGTCTGTCTGTCTGTCACAGGGCCGTATTTCATGAGCCATGATAATTAGACAGTTGAAATTATCACAGATGATGTATTTCTGTTGCCGCTATAACAAAAAATACTAAACCAGCATAAAATAAACATTTAAGTTGGGCCCCCATGCACCAAAACTGACTTTTGCCGCTTTTCATAGGTTATGTGCATAGGAAACCTTCGCGAGCCCAACTCGAATTTGGTCGCTTTTATTTACATGTAATAACTGTATAGATATATTCGAAGGTTATTATTATTATTTTATATTATTTAGCAGCGTAAATAGTTCTACGTTGCATCTTTTCCCCTGCAGATAAAGATAAAAGAAGTATAGAATGTATTATATGAATCACACTAGCCAAATATTACATCAATTATTGACAGGATTGTGCCTACCAATTAAATATACAAATATAGAGTTGATGAAACAAACAACACTATATTAAATATCTACACCAGTTGGCAAACGAGTAAATATGGCGCTCAATCAACTTCAAAGGATTTATGTACATAGTATTTATTGGATCTGCATAATAGTAACAACGTGTAGGCGCCTCGGAGCGATTATATTGAAATGAAATAGTATGTACCTCACTTGAAACAAT
This sequence comes from Polygonus leo, assembly GCA_018250455.1. Lineage (NCBI taxonomy): Eukaryota > Metazoa > Arthropoda > Insecta > Lepidoptera > Hesperiidae > Polygonus > Polygonus leo. The sequence continues at coordinate 9,231 of DWNR01004172.1, forward strand.
GACAGAACCGTTTAGTGGGAGGGCCTGGACTTTGTTCTATCTACACACGAATTAGGCTTGCTGGAGACGGAGCGACAATCGCAAGCAAAAATTAAAAGAGATGCGCCGAATAATGGTTTCACCGAATATCGAATACTATTTGGTTTAACCTTTACCGAACTGGATATTCGGCCGAATTATTCGGTTTAACATTTCAATGTTCTGCCGTGTAAACAGTTTTAAACATGTACGTCAACAAATTCTTCATAGGATATCTTTGACCTATAATATAACAAGAATCTTACGTTTTGTCTTTTAGTTATATCCCGTGTCAAGCAAGAAAATAGAAATATTTGAACGGAATATATGCGGCGAATAAAACGAATAATTCGGCCGAATACGAATACTGAAAAAGATGCCGAATAAGCCGAATACCGAATATCAAACGTATATTCGGCACATCTGTAATTGAAATCACTATCAGAACATTTTAATGCAACAGGTTACAGAATTCTTATGGAACGTGAACAGGCACGGTGGCACCGCTTCAAAGGTGTTTTAATGAAGAAGTAACGTTGAAACCAATTCCATAAAACGCATGTGTTAAAATTACTTTAAAAATAAAATGGCCAAAATGCTTTAACAAGTTACAGATCATTAAAACTGATACGTTGCCAAATTTTTGTTAAAATAAAATGTAAAATTATCGACTTCCATGAATTCAGAGTTCAGACTTTATTAAAGCAATCTCACGAATGTGCTTATTTTGAAAATTGTTTTAGAACGTGGAATACGTTTAATTTCCTTCAGTCATAATAATTATCTTCATACCATTTTCTACAATGTTTTGTAAAAAAAAATATTAGAATTATTGTTACAATATTTTATTATATAAATCAATTGTAACATCTTAAATCGTAACATCATTCTAACGTTCAAAGCTCCTAAAGTCAAAAGTAGTCCAAGTGTGGGCAGCCTTAAAATCAGAGTTAGAAAATTACCATTTCACCTACGTATCTTGCACTTACACAACTCTGTAATGAGTTGAATTTGTTGTTATAATATTATGTTAATCAGGTACTCTATGATTTATTTGAACCCGAATCTTTATTTACAGTTACAGTTAACATATGTAGGTGTTCTCATTTCCTGTACGAATTTGCTTCAAAGCAAAAAATAGCATAGCAAAAGTTATACAATACGCACTTCAAAAGTTAGATAATTCCTACAGATTTACAATTACCCACGTGGTGGTACTTTGAACATGGGTACCACCTCCATCTTCATAATCCTCTATGAAGCAATTTTTATGTTTTAAATTTACATACGAGGCGATAGCAACGCATCTGGTGTCAAAGTATAGTTCAATCGTTTAGTATCTCAACCTCCTCCTCGGGTATGATTACTAAGAGCCATAGATGGCAATGACCAAAAGAATCTATACCTACAGGTGAAAAATCCTGTTCAAACGGCATAATAAAATATTGGCGTATTGCCTTCACATTTACACTCAATTAAAGTATAATATCATATAGCAATATTGCTCTCGTATTTGCCATAGGTTATAAGTTACACGCTTGTGGTATTATAGGGTACAAGGATGATTGCAGTTCCTTCCTCTACGCGTGGGTATGCTTAGATCTTAGGCAATATTGCATGCAACACTTGGCTATCATTAGCAAACCCGTTAACGAGTCGAAGATAGATACAAAACCTAATTTGTGCTATAATACTGGAAATATTGGGTAATCCTAACATAATAACGACGTTGCTACAAATACTTCTTATACTAATAATTTGTGTAACTGCAATGATGTTTATTTCTAGTGTCCGACCGAAACTGGTTTTAAAACCGAAACCGAATTTCGGTTTCTACTTCAGTTTCGGCCGAAACCGAAACC
>DWNR01004173.1:0-11110 GCA_018250455.1 Polygonus leo
ATCCGTTCAGAATTGGCAGAGTTATCGAGTAACAAATAAACAAAAAAAAAAAAAAACATACAGACGAATTGATAACCTCTTCTTTTTGAAGTCGGTTAAAAATATCGAACTAATTCGATATATCGTCGCCTTAAATATTGATATTACATCAAACACTATTCATACGACAACAATGGAAGTACGATGGACGCCTATGAGCAATGAGCATACATACGAGTATATCACGAAGTTTTATGAAAAATGACGACATTATGATACTATAATAGTAAAACAAGATTTTCGCGGGCAACTTGCCAGGTCAACAATTATTTGGCCTGTAGTTACGGACCGTATCGGCTACGTAATAAATACGAAGCGACGTAATTTGTTAAGTGAATGTTCGCGTTTGTTTAGTTAAATTTTAGTTTTTGAAAGTGCCTACAGAACCGAGATTACCAGCATAATGTTTTAACGTAGAATAATGTATTAACTATGTTGCAGATAGTTTAGAAGATGGATATGATGCAAAATTCTGTTGTAATACATGATATTTTACACTTTTCATCTGTAATAGTAACTTCAACAAAATTGTATAAAATATTTAATACATTTTTTATAATAAGTGTAAGTATTATAGCTATTCTTAAAACTTTGTAGCTTTATCATTTTAAATTCTAAGAAATTTCTAAATGTAAAGTAAGAAAATGTTTGTGTCAATTAAAGACAAACGTACAAGGTAAAGTACATAATGTGAAGGCACTGACTTTATCAAAATGCATTTATTCACGAAACTTGGACCGAAACAAATAAAGTCGTTTACATCCGGCAGCCTCGACCGAGTCTATTGTGTGACAAAATTCAAAATAATAAACACTCCTGCCTTATAGCTGGATTCGATACATAAAGTTTTAAATAAATGTGCATATCATTAGACTAACAAGAGCGTAGCTACGAATATGCGCGGGCGAGCGAGTGTGTGGTCCCGTTTCAATGTTCAGACCATATTTCTTTTATTCCAAACCTTTTTTATTCACAGTTAATAGCCCACAAGAGCTAGTGAGCCATTTAAGTCATGCCGATCATTAGCGAGAGATCCAAATTTTAGTGTGGAACCCGTAATTAATTAACGGCTATCAAGCCTAATGGTAGTTATTATTTTGTTCTAGCCTCAGGCCGTTGAATGCTGTTTTTATTCAAATATGAGTATCGTGGTAATAAATGCAAATTTGAAAAAATAATTGGATGTGGAACACACTTATTATGCGATCATACACACGTAGGTAATTAGTTGAATTGAAAAGATTTTTCAAATTAAAGTTTAGGTTTTATCTATATTTGACATAATAAAATAATACAAAAAGTTACAAAATCCTCGACGCCAACTTTGTTGATAATCCTTGATATAATATTGTTTCATATACTCGATACCTATACAACTAAATATGAATTAATCAGGATTGTGATCCCACGGTATTAATCAGCCCACTCGTATATCTTAGGAGGTCTACAGCTGAAGATAGTACGGGTTTTGCTGGCGCCGCAAGCACCTGTCTGTCTACACGAATCTTGCAGTTGCTGTATAAAAAAATTAAAACCGTCGGATTCCATAATATATCCAAAGGTGTTTTACCATTTCCTCGATAGCAGCAACGCAGAAGACAGACTCAACTAAAACCTGAGTTGTATATTGAAGGTTGATTGCAGATGAGAATATTTGAAAAATCAAAAAGTGCATTCCTCATAATCTCATTCATTTTAATTAAGGTATTAAAATAATAATAATAATAATTAAAGTACATCGAATTAGACCGTCAAATTCAATAGACTTCCATTCGGAAGTATGAAAAAAGGACCCGATTAGTGAAGTTTTTTAGTCGCTATCGTAGCCACATAAAAGATACGCACATACAGATAGACGTACATCCACGAAAATAATTTATACAAAAAAAAACTTTAATAATAAAATATGTATTAAAAATATTACAAGTGCTAAAACTATTCATTCATTAGCGTGTATATATTATTTTACAAGTGCAATATGCAACAAATAGAGACATTTTCAATTCAACAAATCAGCTGATTTTCGTAAGGCGAGAGTAGAACACTACCTCAACGCTCCGCTTATGAAGCGAGCAATAACCACTTAACATGAGATAGAAAAAGTCCAGAACCGAGCGGCTAAAGAAGGATAACAAGACAATATGTAATATCAACAATTGCCCTTGAATTATACATTAGTGATATGACTAGACAGAAACAACGTATCCATTGCACGATACAAATGTCTATTGTTTATTCATTTCAGTCTCCATGCATATTAAAACGAAATACTCTCTAAAGAATATGGTAACGTATGTTTTAATATTTAATGGAGTTATGAAACTCCGTCCTCTGATAGTGCTTTGTATAAATTTACTGTCAAGTATATGTAAACTTTTAAAATCTAGTTCCAATTCAAATTTATTGTATTTTAGTGGTTTTCACTATTACTTTATTGATTCCGGCTTTTGTAAAACTTTGATAACACAAACACTACTTGTACAAACAAAACGGTATTATGTACATATGTATATGACGTTTAAATTAGATTAACAATGATATTCAACAGGTATTAAAATATGTATCAAAACTGAAGTTTGTAATGAACTAAAGCAGGGCAAGTAAAATTAACTGCAGTTCATAATAGCTCAATAAAATTTAACATTTCGAGTCCCGGTCAGCTATTTATATGTATTACGATGATAGAAAAGCTTTACTTATTCCTAGCTAACTCTCTCCACCTTACATTTTTGCACAAACACCGACTTTGTCAGATGCATATTGTGGTCCTTCAAAAAAAATATTTCTCAGTTTGTTTTTGCAGTCCTCGAAATAAGTGTATTTCCTGTTTATCCAGATATCACGTTACACGATGCTTCCTGATAATTTATACCAACACGTGTTTTTCTTAACTTTTTTGTCGATATTTTTACACACCCATACACATTTACACACATCAGTCGTATACTAAATTTTAAAATTAAATACTTTTTACTATCTTTTGATACTTTAAAGTAAATCATACCTATTATTTTGTGACAATTAATTCGTTAAATGTTTGTGTGTGCTCTTAGTTACATATATATTGTTCCATTAAGATTAAATCCAAATATCCAGATAATCGTTCGTACAACTTATATACATTTGTTATCTTTATCCCTTTAACACATTTCCCTCCAACACGCTTGGACTATACAACTGAAATTTAGTTCCTTAGTATTTTTGGGAATTATTGAATTTCTGTGATGTCTTGTAAAATTATGGAAAAATCTCCAATCATAACGAGCATTTCCTGACGCGAAGTGTTGAAAAAAACATTTGTTAAGAACTTAATATTTTTTGCCTAACATCAACGGTTCTACAAAGTGAATTAATGTATCTAATTGTAGCCGAATGTACAAAAGATGTTAATGCGACTATAATAGAGGCAGAAAACAATACGTCGGTAATAGAATTCCAAAGTAATATCGAGTGAGTCCCATCAATCACTGTAGCTATAGGATATGATCTTATCTGAAATGAAACTCATCATTTATAGATCTGTCCGTCGGCGCTGGCCGAATATTATTAATAGATTTCTATCTGGTCATCAAGTGATTCTGGTAACGGTAATCTCGGTCATTTTGTCGGGCTATTGGTAAAGACAAATTATATGGCTCGATATCAACTACCTACTTCATACGCCGAGCCTTTGATTGTGTGTAAGAGCGTATATAATAGAAGTACAAAGCAAATTACGAACATTCTAAATTGAATAAAAGCAAAAAGCTTTTTTAAGGTTAATATTAGAATGGTGAAATAGAATCTGGGTACATTGAGTAATATTTCATAGCTTGTGTAGTAGGTACTGCTGATAATACGTATCAAATTTATTTTTAGTTAGTTATTCACGATCCGCGTCTTTCTTAATATTTATTTTTAATGAATAACGATATTTAGATTAAGTTATTTTTTGACAATTTTTGATCTAAAAATTCTTTATAAATAATATATCACAAAATACATACATGTTATTTTTATCGATGGAAATTTATTTATTCTGCCGAATATGAATTGAACGGTGACGACCACCAAAAACAGCGGTACAAAAAAACGGTAAAGGCCCGTTTTTCGAAATAAAGGAAAGAAATGAAATTTACTTACCTGAACCATTTTTATGATGACTTGTGCCTATTGAAACAGTAATATGTTGTTTGTTTATTAGGTACATAGGTACCAAGCCGATATATAATCCAGCTGATGATAAATGGTACTATTATCCGCTAGTATAAATATGTATGTATTGAGACTCAGATACGCTGCTTGCTTCTACGTGGCGAAAAAGGGTATGCCGGTGGTACTTTAACGAACAGTTAACACTGTTTAATATGAGAAAAGAATATCATAGAAATATCGAGTATAATTATAGTTAACATATTTACCAAGCATCCTGATTGTTTCCCGAGGTCTACAACTTGTTTATCCATAAATACCAACTAAATATCTATTTCATCCTCGTTCATTTTAATTAACACGGACTAATTAGACAAAAGAAATGGGAACGTCTAAGGTTCGGCGAAATGGCTTTCCAATAATGACTCGACGAGTTTAGTAATTAATTTGCAGTTGTTACTGAACCGTTTTCTGGACACTTAGTAATTACAATTTGCCTTAGAACTTTGCAGCCAGATTATTAATTTTAATTACTCAAAGCTTAAGAACTTTTTACCATCTTATGTTAGAATAGAGAATTTCCTATTTATTATTAACATACCATTTTTAGACAGTAATTTATTTATTTCCTATTTTAACTAAATAAATATATTTGTCTGTATGTTTGGTGTAGTCTCGTGACCTACAAAATGATTAAAACGACAATATATTTGAATAATTTATGCCAAATATCTTAAGCAAAATCGTACACTTTCTGGTTTTAGGTATATATTTTTTGTGAAAATTATGATCTTTTGTAAAAAGTCAATTCAAATTTCTCTAAAATCACGCACCATTTAGTTTTGTTGCACTCGTTATATGATTATACTTTATACTTCACTTTGCTAGAATATGTTAGTTATTCTATAAAATCTCTAATCAAAATATCCAAGAAATGGATTTAGTTAAACTTTTCTACTTAAAAAGTCAGAGGAACCATTATCTCTGTAGGTAACTACATAAAATTTTAAATGTTACGATGAATATCGTAAGAAGTCAATTTAACCTAAAAATTGAATTCTAATCTGCTATCAAATTTTCGAAACCGAATCCGAGCAATTTAAACTCACATTTGATATCTTTAATTAAAGCTATAGCTATTAGTATATATTTGAAAGATAAACAAGTTTTTAATGTTTGAAAACTAACCGAAATATAAATAAGAAAACAACTCCCATTAGAAACAAAATCCACATTGGAGTGTGTTGATATAAAACATACCGTTAACCAAATTTTATAGATGAAAATGTGAAGTTAGTAACCTGAGCTTTACCCTGAGTACTTACTCGGGTTGGGAAGCTAACAAACCCGTAGACTCGACTATAAATATTACGACTTTCATCTAATTTACTGCGAAGTTCATTACACATAAAATAAAAATTTCACTCTTAAACGTTGTTTTTATATATTTTTTTAAATACAATACTTATTGTGTTGGCCAACTTCAATGTTTTTCCAATTTCAGAAGTGTGTGAAGCCTACCAATTTGCGCTATAAACAGTGCGGTGAACTATAACTTAAATGATTCTCATTCTTAGGGGATACTCACGCCCTACAGTCGGGCATGATAAATGAGAATAAGAGACGCGATGATTATTTTTTGCATCTAAAACAAGCGATAAGACAGACAGGCCTCCCGATGGCAAGTATAATGATAATGATGATATTTTAAAACTAAATAGTACCACGCTTTGCGTAGATAATAGTGCTGGTATAACCGGACCTCCAGGTGCATTAACAGGTAATAATTCGTCCAATGACGATTTCGAAACGTCAGGCATTCCGTGAGATGGAAGATTACGCACTGACACAAACGATAACTTAAAAACTTTTTTCTTGTACCCAGATAATCGACAACGAATAGAGTGAGAGATGAAAGCCTGCGATAAAAAGCCTTGTCAATATCATTAAAGTTGTACCAACTCGACATACTCGTACTTAACAAGATTGTAGGCTCATACTGAGATAATGATTGTAGAGGTAAGTAGGTACTTTATTACGAATGTGGCTGACATGGATAGTTTGTATTTTTTTACTTGTTAACGGCCCCGGTTTGTAGTACAAGCGCATTTGTGTTGATTTGATGTTCGTATAATGTTGTAAGAAATTTTGTTCAAAAGTGTTGAATTAAAATTATAACGAGTTTTTATACTAAGCTTCACATGATTTTTTTGTACGGATTTTTTTTTTGTTTTCGTCGTCTACTGTACTAATACTACTGTTAATAAAACGCATTAGTTTTATTAAAGTTTAAATTACTAATCCCATTGAGAATAAACTCAACTTTATGACAATAGTTATAATACAAAATTTAATTATTCCGTTAAGTCATTACTTCCTATTGTGTACGTTTATAGTTTAGGGTCTTGCAATAAAAGGTCTCTTGTAACATAATGTAGCAGAAATAAACCCCTCAAATGTATCTACTTTTGCCAAATAGCCTCTGTATTGTTTTCTATTGTCTCCTGTATCTTTTCATCGTTATAAGAAACTGCAAACTCATATTTTGATTCGATGTCTATTAGAGCTCCATGACTTTCAAATTTGCTACAGACGGCCGTACTTTGCCGGAATCTATTTCAAATTTAAAATTGGGATACGTGAGTTACAGATTACTTTTTAATGAGTTATTTGTTATACGTTTTCATTGTAATAAAAGACTGCTGGTCCAAAAATCTATTTGTGTTGCGTCCCATACAGGGAGCGCTTTTTTACTTAGTAGTTCAACTGATTTATTATTTTACTTTTATCATTCTTTATATTAACAAAGTAAAACAATACTTGCGAGAGAACATACAACAGAAGTTAAGCTACTTATACTTGTGTAGCCACAAATCGTATTATAATGAGCTGTTTCCTTTTAAGTCAAAACTAATAACAAATAATCCGTAAATCTCACAAAAGTTGTCACACGTCCATCTTCAAGATTTACATAACACCTCGTCAACGGTATGTCCATAATAGGTTTACATAGTGAAGCACTCGGACATTCTCCAGCTCGCCTTGCACTAGTGGGTCCACTTATTGTCACATATGTCCCACCAGTCCTGCTTATGTAAGTATACAAAATACACTACTCATGGAAAATTGTAGTTCTATAATATAACATTCAGAAGTAGTAACTATGTAGATATTAAAGGCATGTGTTAATTTTAAAGTTGGTAATTTATAATTATTCAGAATAACACGATTTTTAAAAGAATAAGAAAAGAAAAGTTTATACAAAAACGTCGTCACGAGCATAAAAATGCACTGCATAGTATAATTTAAATTTTAAAACTTAAGACGAAACTTTAACTTGGGACGACAAAGCACACCCAAAGGCTACATTCGAAAAGATGAATTTGCAAACTTAAGTCCGGAAGCAAAGAAAGACGACATAATATAAAGCTTGTCGTATACCTGTGTCTAGTTGGAACATTTTTTTATCGTATAAGGTTAGCAAACATACCTGAGGTTGGCCACTGATGCATTGCTACCCCTGAGGACTAAGATGTTCACCACGGTCGTAAGAATAATCTGCGTCCACGCCTCTTCAAACCAAAACGTATCAATTGCTTCACGAAAGATTATGAGATACGCCCTACACGAGTTCTACCACCTTGCAACTAGACACAAGTATGCTTATCGTATACCTAGTTGGAACATCCCGAATAAGTCTGTACGTATGGCAATACTACTGTAGACAAGCGTGTTCACGAAATATATTCAGCAGGTGTCCACGTATTTACATACAATTTCAAAGACATATATACGATAACTCCCTCTTTAGCACAAGATCCGGTGTGATCGGTTTCATAATGCTGAGCCATTGCAGTCAGTCCAGTACTGAGGATTACGGACGTGATTCGAATGAGCATGCGACTGAACGTTTAACTATGAGTGACGTGAATCGATATCTGTGTATTTAAATGTATTTATGAAGACTGAGCATATGAATAATGTTTATTGAATTTGGTTCGTTAAAGTTAAATTGGATAAAGGAATACGTGTAATTATAGATTTTAGTTAACTGGTTGTCTGCGGAAAAGAGCCTTGAATGAAATTTATTCCTAATATTTTTCTCAACATTAGAATATATTATCTTGCTCCTACTCGCTCCGAAACCGCTTTCATTGAATATAATACTTACAATTTTAGGTTATGGAATAATGGCCGGCTCGTAAGAAAATATTTTCTTTTCTCGCAGTTTTCTCGAAACTTCTTAAATTGGCTCGAATTAATGCTTTGTCCTACACAGTTACTGTGTTTGCTCTTATTTGTTTCCAAACTTAATTATATTTTACTCAACCAAAACAGTTACCGAGGATATTTAAATATTTTTCAAACGATACGCTATGATACGATGATACGATTTTTCTTCCGGAAACTTTTTGATTTTATGAATACGTAATACAAAAAACATAAAATAAACAAAAAATATAATAAAATCAAAATAAATTTACATGAATACAGATAGAGTAACTAGAAAGTTTGTTAATAAATTACTACAATTCGGATTTAACTAAAGTATTTGTTTTATTAATACAATTTCCTTGTGTTGTAAAACGTAACTCTTTTCCATAAGGAAAAATAAAAGATTATAATTAATAGATTCGGTATTCGGTATGCCGTTTGGCACTCGATACTCTCTGCTTACCCCGTTAGGGATTTGGCGTGAAAATTTGTGTGTGTGGTATTCAAAAGACCTCCTTTTTTCCATACACATTTTGACGCATAAAATTGTTTGTACAAAAACAAGACATAATGTTAACGATCCAATTCACTCCAAATTACTGACTTTAAGTATGATGAGTTCTTGAATTTGATCATGTGTCCAAACGGTGCAATAGCTACAACCATTGCGTAGTTGTCTACGCAATGATTGTAGCTATTGCATATGTCACATAATGGTTGCAACTATTCATATGACACTGCAGTATAACGTCACACTACTTTAGCCCAATTCCCAGTTCCCAGATAACAGATTTCAAAACAATTCATATTTGCAGTTTCGAAGCGAGGTTCGCGGAACAGGAAATGTTGGGCAAACAAAGCGCATTAGTGTACTGCAGGCCACCCTCAGCCGAGCCGCGCCCACAAGTCGTGACGAGGCCTGCCTACTGCGAGTGGGTATGGTGATAAGCGAGAGCGGATTGACGTATTCAATAGAATAGAAGATTAAAACCATTGAGGGCATGCAAATTTGTATAGTTGTTGTCGTGAATTAAAAATAAATTTAGATTTAGTTTTTTTCAGTTATATAAGAAATAACAAGGGGTCTAGTTTGGGGCTATGAATGTAGAAGATACATAATTCATCATTTAGATTTCTGTCTGGCCGGGAATCGAACTCTGGATCCTCTGCGCGGCAGACCGATGTGGAGACCGCTGCGCCACGCTGGTCCTCATTGTGGAAATTTGTGTCAATATTAATATTATAAAATCCAAAATTTTGTTTTTAATCTAAAACTAGTCTAGATCATTCATAAATGATTTTATAGTTTAGACTAACTTATACTAACTATGAAAAAGTTTAAGAAATTGAAATGTTGATGTATTTTGCTGTAAAAAGAACACATTATCAGTAAGCCTATGTATTTTTGCTGACAAGCTTTGGCATGATACAAAAGTCCATACGACAAATCCATGGATAACTCAGGTACAAAAAGGGTTTACCAAAATTCAATGGTAGCAAATACAGATGTGATACACAATAGCAGTTAAGGCATAAAATGAATTGTATTTGGGTATTCGGAAGAATGGGTTAATTTCACATTCAATTATATGGTTCTTTTTATTTCATGCTTCTATGTTATTCTTTGTATGGCGCTTGAATGGAAACCAATTACAGCGTACAATTATACGGTAAGTTATTTGGTATCATGTTTTTAATACCGATTTTGTTTATACTCACAATGTTTGGGTACGCAATATAATAATATTATACGTATATCAATGTTTTTAATAAAGGTTAGTTTTGTTATTACTTTTTGCTTGCTCTACATACATCACATGTACTATGTAATATACTTTTATCGTATGTGACCAAGATGTTTGCCTGGTGTCTTAATATAACCAACAAACAGACTTTCCAAAATCAACACACAAGAATTAGGAACGTAGGATTATGAGGGTGGCGGTGGTATTTCCCTCGAACACTAATTCTACCACCAGGTTTACATAACATAATTAAACGCTTTTAAGTAAATCCGAAAAAACATTAACAATTTTTCATGGTGCTGCCAACAGAACGCTAGTAAACTCGTATTAAATTATCGTCACTGTGGTAGCGTCCTCAATTTCTATATTTTATACTCACTGATGCCTCGCTCGATGCACAGAGAATATAAATAAGAGGCGCCGGACGATATGGCGTGTTTAATGACTATTGGAACGATTTCTTGCGAAGAAAATAACTTCCGTAAAATCAACTCCATATTCATTTTTATTCGCAATGGGCGCCAACAGATAGTTGAGTACACATTTATTATTTTTAACGAAATTGGTTCTTTCTCAATGATATCTAAATAAGACGGTCTCGATGTGTAAATATGTAATTAAATGTCAAGTTTTCATAAGTTAATTAGGAATACATTAATGTGACCACACTCAAATTCTACGTTGGAACCGACAATACCCATCAAATGCAACGTTATTTTTTTATCGTCTTAAGGTAGCAAACGAGGTTGCAGTCCACCTGATGGAACATTAGTGATCCCCGAGTACGATTAAATCGTACTTGAAGCTGACCTCAGAAGCGTTGCTACTCTTGAGGACTAAGACGTTCGCCTCGCGTTTAACTATAGCCGGTAACTACGCCTCTCCAAACCGAAACGCAGTTAATTGCTTCAAGAGGATTACGAAGGTGGCGGTGGTACCTTCCCGGTCGAACTACATACATGTGTTCTACCACCTGGCTA
>DWNR01004174.1:0-11108 GCA_018250455.1 Polygonus leo
CGGCCATGTTTTAGGCCATAAAAATTCAACCCCAAAATGGTGGGGCAGCGGGCAGAGCCGCGGGCACAGCTAGTATAATATAAATGGCAAAACATTCTAATAAACAAATCCAAAACAAAAATAACATTCACTATTCCAAGATGGTTAGACCACGTAAATAATTCAACACGTGGGCGTTGCATATGTTAAATTATGATGAATCACGGCATATAAAGAACAGTAGCCACGGTGGCGTAATCCACATTCTGGTACGTTAGTGGATTTTTTATCTTGATTATGGTGGGCGAAATTAACTAAAGAACCATTCATATAATACATACATAATCCATTGTACCTCCTACCTAGGTAATACCTCAGGAGGTACAATTTAAATTCATTGCTCCCACAATAGACTTGCGAAATTCTATTATCGCATACAAATAAGTATATCCCACTGTATATGTATGCGATTATAGAATTTCTCAAATAATATTAACACAACTTTTAATTATGTTATTTATTAAAAAAAAAATCTAGGATAATAAAGAGTGGAGAGCTTAGTCTAACATAAAATGATACAGGAAATAATTGAACAATTAATGTATTTTGCTTGCATATATAAATGTTTCACGAGAACTGTTTAAACCACATTTGGGAGCATTTGCGACACATTGTCGTCTGACATTTTTTTCTCACAGTCCTTCATTAAAAAATTATGTGCTCCGGGTGGAAAGCAATCATGTATTGTCTCGTGTGACTATGCACGATTAAGAGTTCAATCGTATTTGGGGTAGACGGTGGACCGACCAAATAAGAAAACTGCAGCATCGGTACAATTATATATTAGTAGCAGTAGCTACAGTGGAGTAATCCACATTCTGGTACATTAGTGGATTTTTTATCTTGATTATAGTGGGCGAAATTAACCACAGAATCGTATAATACCTGAAGTACAATTTAAATTCATTACTCCCACACAGATGCGCATGTGCATGCTATTACAGAATTTCTCAAACAATAATAGCACAACTTTCCATTATGTTACTCTCATGCGGAATTCCAAAAGGATTGTCAGAAGTCAAAATCCTAGCAACATAGGTTGATCAATGCATCAAGGCAATTTTGACGTGAGCTGTTATCTAATGACAATGCTGATAAAATGGAATTATTTCAGTAATTTCTTAATTTAAAATATCACATTCATAAACTTTAAAACTGATTCAAATAATATAAACAAGTAAATAATATCCGGACAAAAGTGTCCTTGTAAAAAGAGAAAAGTCATAATTTGTCAACAATGATGTTTTAACAAATATAATCATTACAAATTCTCAGAATATGAAACAAATGAATTTTGTGTTTATTTTTAAATAATTGTCAAGAATGTTAGTATATTTAGAAATGTTATCTAATGCCAGTGACCTACCTGAACAGTTTCTGAGTCAACGTCGCCCTCGCCGCCTCCGCCGCGGTCGTTAACGATGTCCTAAAAACAAAACCATAACTTTTAATTACCTTATTATTGCTAAATCTGTAATATACGTTATGGAATGTGAAACTTGATATTCAAACATAATATTCAACAAAGTAGAATAAACAAAACCTTTGCGACAGTTTTTAAGAAAATTAAAACATTTTCAAATCGTTTCAAGTTTTGATCTTATGATTCATTGTATTGCTCAAGGAAATAAACAATACTGAATGTATTGTGTAATACATGTTTAAAATCTATAGACAGCCTAATGACGTATCAACCAACCAAATCGTTGTAATGTAGGTATTTGCAGCAGGAAAGCATTTGGCCGATATGACCGAATTCCACATATCGGTCGACTGCGAATCAAATTATTGATTCAGGAATCCTAAACGCATTCGTACAATGAACCCATTTTCATTTTGCACGCCATTACACTGAACTATTTTGATCGGTTCTTAAAAAGTAGAATATGATCTACACGAGTCTCACGCATGGTATCTAACTGTATTATTACACATTGCATGTAACAACATACAGATTTTTGTTTTCAAATTACAAGTTGATTGAGCGACTTAATATTAAAAGAAATTGTTCGAGTCATGTGTGTCGCCAGTGTTGACCTATGTCGCCGAGACGTCGTCTTATACGGAAGCTTAGGAGTCAATCAGCAGACTTTGTAAAAAGCTATGCTTAGTATTTCGCTACGCGACGGATCGAAACGAAGAAATCCGTAAAAAAAAGTAATCAATCCGTAAAGAGCCAAGGTTTCCGACATAGCTCTTAAAATTAGCAGGCTGAAGTAGCAATGGACTGGACACATCGCCCAGAAGACCCATAATCGTTAGAGCCAAGACCACTCGAGAAAAGTGACGACCACTTTTAGGCAAAAGGAGGACTGGGATAAAGTCGAACTGATGACCTGCAGAACAAAGCGGAAAATTACTGGATTCAGAGGGCACTGGAACCGGTTATAGTGGCGCCGTTTAGAGGAAGCCCATGTCCAGCAGGGGAGCATAATAATACAACGCAACGAATATGATATATTATTATGTAGTTTGTATATTTAGTTGTAATCTAAAATTAGCAGGGATATGAAAACGATATTTGCGTACGTTACGTCGCAGGTAATAAATAAAAAAGGAGACGTAACATTAATTGCTTTACCATGGCACATTGTGCTCACGAACACAGAATCAGCTTTCAGCGATCAGAGAAGATTTTATATTCCATTCGCTATGTGATATACGGGTTCTGCTTGTCAGTAGACAAATAATATCTCCATGTATTGGCGTGACTTAAGAAAAAAATATTTTCTTAATACGAGTATAACACCAAATAATATACTGTCTCACATTTGGACACATCATTTTATTTGATTGTATTCATGTTTATCTACATTTTTTTGATTGTTGTGACTAACATAAAATGATGCAGAAAATTTCAATTACTAATAATTATTGATAGGATATAAATGTTCCATGAGAAATATTTAACGTTATTGGGCAACATCGCACAATTTTTGCCTGACATTTTTTCCTCACAGTCCTTCGTAAAACTAATTTTGTACTTCGGGAAGAAATATGTAGCTGGAGGCTATTGTGCAATGCATGTCATCGTCTCGCAATACCAACAGTAACGACACAGGCTGGTGGACGGTATCGACCACATAACATCATGAAGACTGCAGGATCGCATACGGTCTAAAATTGTATATATTATGCTTTAGAAATTAATTCATTTTTTGATATGCAATTTGAAGTCGCTCTACTTACATACATTACCATTTAAAGGAAAGGTGGCTCTAGCAACCTGATTCGATTTTTCACATGTACCACGTGATCGACTTACGTCCATGTCGACCTGTCCGACGCCGGTGGAGCGTCGCTTGGGCCGGCGCCGGCGCTGTATCACGTTGAGCGCCGCCTGCGTGCTCGCCGGCGACGCGTTGCTCGACGACTTACTCTCTGAACTGCTCTCTCTTTCTTTCTCCTCCTCACCTACATATTAAACATTTTAAATTATTTTAAGCAGCTTTCGAAGAAATGGACCTTAGTTAGGGTCAACACAGGACATTTTTAAAGAGTAACAGTAACTACGTAGTGTTTGAATTGTTGTAGAACTATTACATTACTTATCAGAATATGCGCAAAATTTCTACCTAGGTAAAAGACGATAATAATGGCTAACGCCGACATACATTGTTCATACAATACATACACATATTTGAACAAAAGTACATAATGTCAGAATAGTGACAGAAACGAAGTAGTCTGCTCAGTTGAAGGACATTACTTACCAGAGCGGATTTCCTCCTTGGTGGGAGTGGCGGCAATGTTATTGGCGCTGTTGGCGGTGGTATTGGTGGTGGTGGTGGCAGTGGTGTTGGCGGCGGAGGCGGCGGGCGCGCGGCGCAGCGGCAGCGTCACCGTCGCCTCGGCGGCCGCGCGCGGCGCCGACCGCCCCGCGTCCTCCAGCTCAAACTATATCATGCAAACCAACGATCAACTCTACACCTTGCCCACGGCCCAACACGGACACTACCGGTGCAACTAGTGTTCAACAGACACGTATGTTTTAGTTGTTAATAAATGCACATAGAACACAATCGAAAGCATTGTTTGCTTCGTGCGCTCGTAAGGTATCGTAACTAATTTTAAAGTAATGTGTAAATAGCGTGTCTGTATATTTTTACTTTGACACTGCAAACAAATTATTTAATGTAATTACCAAATATCTTTCAACTATCCAATTAAAAGTGAGCTATAAGTGTATAAGCTATTAATATAACACTTATTCTCGATAAACAAGTATATAGACGGTTGACAAAGTAAGCGTGCAGAAAACTTACTATTATTTTTGTGTTACTAAGCCCGACACAATTTCAAGAATAGAAATTTGAAAAAAAAATGTATTGAATTGAATTGCAATGTTTCTTAATCCCTGGCAAGAGTATAGAGCTACCCTTGGACTATATTGGTTACATCAAATTTAATTATAATCATTAAAAAAATAATAAAACTAGCTTTAATCATAACAAATGATATTTAAGAAGAACATGTTTAAATACATATAATCATATAAACACATATATCATTATGATATTCTATACGAAATGTCACATAAATTGTGAATGAATGCTCTGTTTTGGCGGTGTTATAACCTAGCAGTGACCCAAAGAAATATTTATTTTGAAAATGGGTCACGACTGCTTTGCGTCTATCGGGGTATTTAGAACAACAGTTACGACCATTTTCTCTAATGTGCTACTACTATTCGCAATTAGATTTTATTGGGGCAATGATATAAATTAAAGTGAAATTATTCATCTGGTAAACAACTCACAGACAAAAATATCCTGATCATAGAAACAATATTAAACAATTAGGAAAGTTTTATGATAATGTGTAACTAAATAATTTACAATATTGATGTAGATTTGATATACAATTAATGACAAATGAAGTCTTGTATTATAATACATATGAAATGTATTTCTGGTTTTAAAACATCAATCAAGTATTACGAGTCAAATCCTTACAAAATTACAATCTTAACTTTTGTATAGAATGATTCCATAGCATAAAGATGCTTGCCACCACTACATAAAATGACACAACATGAACAGGGCACAACACATAAAGCAACAATCATGCTCCAAACGTGAAAAACCAAAGTGAACACATTTATTACTAGGATGAACACATACATGCAATTAGAAGAATTTGCAATCTAGTGGCTTTGCTGTCTAAAAGTGGGTACCAGCACATATGCAATGCATGGCCCCTTTGATGTGAACGGTTAATCCTGATCGAGATCGATTCTTAGTCTAGTTTCAGCTCCCATTTCTTTAATAACCATTCTTTCATTAAGCATTTTAATAATAAACTTAATTGTTCTAATTATTTAAATCGAATACACAGTACATGACCTATTAAATTACCGCCAGTTACTAGATAATACTAATACCTAAACGGCAACTAACCTATAATTTAAGCTATGCCTAAGATCCAGGTTTCTTAGACCTTGTGATATTCATAAATATATTTAACGTAAATAATTAAAGCATAATGGCCTTCAATATTATGAAGTCAAAACAATAATACGATTATTGTTAAATCTCTTTCTATTTTTTGTTTAGAATTGTCTAATAATGTGGGGTATCGTTTCTATATTCATAATTATTTCTCCTTAGTTTTACTTTCAATTGATTGATTGTATAAATATTATGAAATATACGTGATTTCTTAGGGAACTGATGTAGAAATAAGAAATCTTCAGAATAATAATAACCATTACTCAAGCTATTTTCCGTACAGTCTTATTTTTGTGAATAGTCAAATATTAAAACACGATGATAATGTAATTCTAATTGTAATTACACTTTTCATTACCATAAATAAAATATATTCTGAATGATATATCAGTTTATTTACGGTGCTTTATTGAAATGTCGGCTGAAATCAAACTAAGTCCAACACGACTCATAATGATCGTAGGGTAAATATGAAGGCGATGAATGTTGGCAGATGGCAGGCAACCATGTTTATTTACAAACGATTCCTTTCTTATTTTTATAGACCAATTTAAAGCCTTTTCGAATATTAATAAATGTCTGTTGTTGAGAAGCACATAGAGGGACACGCGAGCACGTTGAGGCGCTCAAAGCTTAGCCTACACAAGAAAATATTCTGATTGCAATATATATAATTTTCGCCTCCATTTTTCTTACTTTATATTCAAGAAATAACAAAATAGTTACCTCTATATTGCATAACGAATCATTGCTTGCAATGTTTAACATTAAATCATGTAGTTTTATATAAATTATTTTACTGCAGCAATCGAGAAGCTTTCCTTGAGTAAATCATAAAAACACAAATATTTTTATATTGCGTTCTGCCTTAAGAATAAAATAAATTTTAATGACTGTCAACACGTCACGAATTACCTATACAACATTTTGTTATTTAGACGCTAGGTTTGAATTTATTGCTCGTCAACTAAGTAGTTAGTTTATCACTTTACAGCATTGTATTCGTGAACGTAAGACGTTATAAAATATTATATTCACAAGCATGTATCACAAGATTTCATTCCCAAGCCCCTTAGCCCCTTAGGAGATAAATATTCATTGCTCATCTACGTAAAACAAACTCCTGTGCGAAATTTCGTGCTTTTTTTATTCACTCTTTATTCTGTGCTTCATGAGTTTTGTTAAGTAGCTGAGTAATAATTTTCGAATAAAATGCTGCGTAGACTTATTATCGCTGACTGTTACACAACATACCCGCCACGTTTCGAAACTATACCGAATTCTTTAATCAAGACATTGCACTTTACATGCCAAATGCTGAATTTAACAATCATAATACATATTATCGTAAATATAAATAACATAATTATGCGTTATGCAATGTGTTCTACATCTTGTTACGTTTCAACGTAAACATTAAATGATCAAACTAATTAGGAAAATTAAATTGAAGAACTATCAATAATTCGAATCTAAAAGCTTATGGAAGTTTTGTAAACATTTGAAAAGTTATACAATTAAGTTAAAACGTAACAATATGAGAACAGCAACACCGAATACCCGCACGTAAAACATCAATTTTGAAAGACATTACCACACCATGCCGTGTTGCCGAAAATTTAAATGTCCATGGAAAGACTACTTATTGCTACCGTATAGTACTAATTAACGTTTAAGAACACATATTTAACACTGCAATAAAACAATTATAAAGAAACTGTTTGAGTAAGAACCGACATTAGTATTCGTGTAAAAAATATAAGAAAAGATACATTATTTGTGAAAGCTTTATAACTAAAAGTCAGTTTAAGTTTAGTCTAAAGCATAAATATGTTTACTTTCAATTATCCAATTGTTATAAATTTTCATGAAAGATATTTTCATGATGAATATTCATAATATATTAGATAATATAACATGAAACTTTCATCTAGGATTATATATAGTTATACTAATTATTTAAATCGGTGAAATATTTATAGCTATCACCTATAACCTTGGATAAAGTTAAGAATAAAATAATAATAATTTATTTAAAAAAATACAATTTACGTTTAACCAAATTTAAAGACCTGTCAAAAATTTATTAAAAAATAGAATGTAGGATAATATCGTACGCTTATTTGATTTAATCTAAACTGTATCTTTTCTTACACATTATTGTATTATGGTCTGGTTGCTGGGTCTTGGCCGGTCGGAATATAGGAACTTTCGTGCAGGTACGCATGCGCCGCCGCCTCACACCGCCCTCATCGTATGACGTTCCTACAGATGGTGAGCCGTTCCGGAGCGGCCAAGAATCAGCGGCTTGCCGTAACTACCGCAACTATGCGTCAGTTAGTACTATCGGTAGGCAAGTGGTCGATCCGCGGGCGATATAGACCTTGTTGGTGGGGTCGAGCCGCAGCCGCCACGAGGGGCGACGCTCACTGTTGGCGGCGATGGTGGCGGTGGCGGTGGCGGTGGTACCTCCCCGGGCGAGCGACACCGCCCCGGCGCCCGCGCCCCCGGCTGTACCGCGGGCCCATGCCACATCACCGGCCCACCCCCCCTCTCTCACCTACATCCGGAATCTAAAACTGGCACGTACAACACTTCTGTACGTAAAGTTACCGTAATATGTAGTTGAAAAATGGCGTTGTTCCATTGCGTTGCGTCCATTTTTTTTGTATTGCGCATACGCATCAATTAGTTTTCTGTCAATGAGTGTTCTCTAGGAGTCACAAAGTACATACGTTCTATGAACGTGCCAGCTTTACTACCGAACTGAATTGTTTCTTCTCAACTAAAATTTTAAGTTCCCTGTCAAATATTTTATAAAACTCTTACGTAAGTCCAAAAACAAACATTTACACATGAATCATCTTTTTATTTAATCATCTTTTTAATCTCATTAAAATGATTCAATTTGGTTATATTTTTTGTATGCAAATGTTTCTTTCTAGAATTTTAAAATTTACCGCAGTAAAATACCAGGGAAATATTCGCCCCGCTGATAACTTATTCAAATGTGGGAAAAAACTATACAACTTTTATCTATCACGTATCAACAAGGGATATTTTACTTTATAAAATAAACCGTCCTGTAGAAATAAAAAAAATAGTAGTCACATTTTGCAAGCTTTATAATAGTAGTCACAGATTAGCTCCCACTCCAATATTAGACACTAGCACCGCTGATTTCTTTGATTTTATCACTCTTAATTACTAGTTTAGAAAAAGCGTCTCACGTAAAGCGAACTTTACAACACACGTAGTTGAAGATCCAGACAATTGCTGATAGCTCAACTGACTATCGTGTACGAAAGTATATATCCTATAGAATCACACACTATAATTAAAGTGTCCACTAATTCGGATAATTTACAGAATACGCTTATTTTATTCTCTTTTTGGTAAAAAGAAAAATAATATACATATACATACAACATATTTACATACTTTTTCCACCTTTAATAAAAATGATTTAGATGTATTTAAATGCAAATGTACAGCTATCTAAGATTGATCTCTAAAACCGGCGCTACAAAAAATAATACAAATGAAATAATTAATTCATGCATACTGACCATTCTAGCTGATATAATGTCCAACTATTCCACAACGAAAGTGATAAAAAGAAAACATGATTATTAGTACTCTTCCGGATGTAACAAATTTAGGTCATCGTAATGTGTCAATCGAATAATGTTAAAAATAGCTTTTTAATTTTTTCACAGACACGATTTGTTTGCAACCCCGACTATATTTTATTTTTCAAAATTTTTAAAAGGTAAAAACGGCAACTAACGCCTATTGGTAGTTTACGAGCATTAAACTACCAATAGGCGTTAGTTGCCGTAATAACTATACATATCAGCTGTTTTCTTAAACTGAGAACGTTACTTAATAGCCTCAGTAAAGATTCG
The DNA here is from genome assembly GCA_018250455.1 of Polygonus leo. NCBI lineage: Eukaryota > Metazoa > Arthropoda > Insecta > Lepidoptera > Hesperiidae > Polygonus > Polygonus leo. The sequence goes on from DWNR01004174.1 coordinate 9,398, forward strand.
CTTGCAAATCGTGAACGCGAATCATAAATTAAAGTCGATGTATATAATACAAATATTTTTTACTACATTAAAAACAGACTTTCATCATCTACAAGAAAAATCTTTTCAAATTTCTCGAGTGCCAATCTGTACACCAACATCAAAAGGAGATATTATTAGAGCTTTATGATTTACGCAATATACAAGAGACGAAACTCTTAAACTATTCATTTTGGCGTCCGGAAAGCATTAACTGTTCATATTTTAATTATGCAACAAATAACCGTAAACAAGTAGTAAATGAATATTTAAACTTATCGCACGCCTACATATACATATAAGTAACTTTTAAAGTCAGTCAACAACCTATATATACATACCGCGCTGTTGTCTCCGGCAGCGTTTGCCGAGGTTTCTTCCGCCTTCTTAGAGACGACAGGCGAGGGGCTCTCGGTGGTCCCGTTGCCCGCCTTCTTCTTCACGAGTTGCTCGGCCGACTTGATCTCGTCCAGCGTCACGCCCTGCGTGGACCGCCGCGTCTCGCGCACGCGTTTCGCGTGAGCTTTCCTCTGCGTTTCGCTCTCCTCGTCGCGTACCGGCGGCACGAACGACCTAAAGCCAGTTTTCGATTAGCTACCTTGATACGTTTGCATGCGACGCCAAACTTTATGCCTTTTTAGAGAAATATATATCGCGGGTGTATTAAAATATTAATCCGCACTTGAATTTAATTTGCTTGCTATCTTAATTAATTGCTCGTTTACTCCTGTCATAAAGTTTGGCGATAATAAAACTAACATCAAAAACCAAGCGAAAGTAAATCAGTAACATTGGCATAAACTAAACTAAAATTCATGCTCATATTAAACTGTAATAGTGATTTTTACTATACTTATAAATAATAAAGATTTTCAAATTGAACACATCATGCGCCAAAATATCGTTACGCTAATAGTTAGCAAAACGTTTAAACTGCAAATAAAAAGTCCGAGCAAAACAACAGACGAAGCTCTACAGTAAACCACACAATAACAATAGTTATACTTGAACAAGAGAAATTGTATGTGCGAAATAGATCAGGAAGTTATATAATTGTGATTTCATTGTTATGGTACTTCTAAATCTAATCTATATTGACCATGTATTTCCCTTGTTCAAGTAAACCTTTAAACAAGCTACAATAGCTCCAGTACTTGAAGAAATTCTTGAATATGTTCCCAGGCGACAGTTTGGTGGGCGTGGCCGAGCTCGGGGCTGAATTGCTACTGTTCGACTCTACGCTTTCCGCAGAGCTACACACACATACAACTAGTTTAGAATTGTGCGGCATTCTCGGATACTTATACTATATAAATAAATATATCATAATATTAAATAATGTTACCTATATACAAAGATAAATATATTAATATCTTCTTTTCATTGGACCTGCAATGAGGTATGTATAATAATAACATAAAATAATGACTCGCTTTCTACATTCGCAGCTTCATACTATAATCTCTTGTTCATGGCAACCATGAGACGAGATTACAATATATACAACATACATATACAACATTACTATTAATTGCTAAATCTTGAATGAGTATTAAATTATAATACTTCATAATTTACTATGCTGATCGCAGGTATATTAACTATATAATTTTCTTTGCAAGAGTTAGAGCATATTTTTTGGTGATTACCAGTGTTTTATTTAAACGTCTTATACTGGAAATATCCTACATTT
>DWNR01004175.1:0-11107 GCA_018250455.1 Polygonus leo
TTGATTTTAAATGTAAGAAAGATAATGTAAATGATTACCTAAATTAAATCTGTACAATTGTAATATAACATTAGGTTAGCAACGCTACACACTTTTTACAATCTTCTTACGAAATTTTCAAGGTATCTATCTAAATGAGAGTTTTAAATTACTTACATATAAAAAATAAAAGTGACAGAACTTGAAATGTTACAAAATTAGGCATTTAAGTTGTATTTTGTAATTAGTACCTTTTATATATTAATAATTAATATTAGTATAACGCATTATAATCTTAATCTCGGGTAGAGTATTTCGTGACGATCTATCTTATCTATCTAGGAATCACGGCGTATAATTGTTGAATGCTCGTTTAGCTGCTGATGGCGGTCTCATGCCGATTAGCGGGCCTAAATCGGTGCCGCATTCGTATCCAATAAGCAAGATTTTAATTGATTTTAAATGTAAGAAAGATAATGTAAATGATTACCTAAATTAAATCTGTACAATTGTAATATAACATTAGGTTTGGAAAGCTACAAACTTTTTAGGAAAATTTCAAGGTATATAAACAAGAGTTTTAAATTACATAAAAAAAACAGGTGACACAACTCGAAATGTTACAACATTAGGCGTTTAATTGTATTTTGTGATTAGTACCTAATTTATATATTAATAATAAATATTAGTAAATCGCATTATAATCTTTATCTCGGGTAGAGTATTTCGTGACGATCTATCTTATCTATCTAGGAATCACGGCGTATAATTGCTGAATGCTCGCTTAGCTGCTGATGGCGGTCTCATGCCGATTAGCGGACCTAAATCGGTGCCGCATTCGTATCCAATATGCAAGATTTTAATTGATTTTATATGTAAGAAAGATAAACTAAATGATTAAAATTAAATCTTTGCTACTCAGGCTTTTGAAGATTTGTAAATGCATAAGTAAATATTAAGATTGGCAATTTGGCAACCAGATAATTATATTATATGAAATAATCAGTGTGTGTTGTTGTATAATCAATGACTTATGAATATTGTTGAATTATTTAAGTGACAAAATAATTTTGTAGTTATTGAAATCAATGAAACGATACACCTCAAAATTTCTACATACGTAGTTCCTCACTTTTCCCTATGTTGTAGTTGCCATAGATGATTGTAAGACATACAAGACGATTACACAAACACCCAAACCTAGAACAGAAATTCAAATTTATCATTAAAATTTCCCGGGAGTCAAACCCAGAACCTCTGCGCGTAACACTACCATGGTTGCATAAAAATGAATGCGTTCATGTACGGTAAATTAAAGGAGCGTTCATCGAGTCCGCTATCGTTACAACCTGTCCACGCTAAATAAGTCACGAAGTTGGTTGCGTATCAATCACTCAGCAACAAATTAGCCTCACCGCATGATAATTATATGAAATTAATACTGGATACACACGTTTTTATTTTTACTTCACTCACTTTTAAAGGTCTTGTAACATTGAACCTATATGAACATTGGTAGCAGTATATTCATAAGATACTTATAAGTGTGCGTAGTAGGTAATTGTTTTAAGTTTAATTCCTAATCTAATTTGAGACTATAAACAATTATCAGACATTAATATTACATAGGTACAAAAGATATTATAACTAGTCATTAGGGTGACAATAGCATCTCTATAACACGGCTTACAAAAGGGACTATCGTCATCCTTGAAGCAGCGTTCGCATTTTATGAGCCACTTCCAACATTCCTAAGTAGGCGAGTAAAAACCGTTTTTAATCCTCAATGAAATTCATTCAAAAATATATTGCTATCGTAGACGATAAATAAAGTGAACGCTTACAAGTTCCAATGGAACCGATCGGTACTACAAAGTCGTCGCAACCTGTCCCAGCTAAGTAAGTCACGAACTTGTTTGTTGCGAATCAATCATTCTGCACAAGAAACTGATACGGAACAGCTACTGCAGCAAATTAACACCGATATCTGATAACGATAACGACATGGTCAAGTTAAAAGTAATAAATGTATTTTTTGCGGGTCACCGCGAAAAACACGTGAGGCAGATAAATACTATGAAACTGTAATTGGTATTAAATTAAGTAGTTTTATATGACACTGAACTAAGAATTAATGGAAATACTTGACGGCTAGAAAAGAATTGAGTATAGAAGGTAGGTAGGTGCTTACTCAGAAGATAATGATTAAGATACTTAAAATTAAAAGGAGGGCTGGTCAGATCCATGTTTGAGTCTCAGGCACGCCTTTGATTCTTCAAACTGCTGTTGCTGTTGACCCAACAGGCGTTGTACTGTCTTAACTATAAACATTCTTACTAAAAAGTTATGTTGCTATGATTAGTTAATAAATATTAAAGTTAATATGATGGTTAAGTTTTCTTGAATTTTGATCTGGCAATATATAGAAGATAGATCACTTAACTGTTGATGAAGGAAAATGTCACGAAGAAATCCTACACGCCTAAGAAATTGTCAAAAAAATCAAGGTTATTTGAACTTTACCAATACGCTCTTAACCAGCGCGGTGGACTATGGCCTCCGTCCTTCTCACTGTGAGAAGAGACCCATGCCCAGCAGTATGACATTAATGGGCTATGATGATAATGACGGTGATATAACTTATCTATTCAGCAGTTTTTTTAAGTGAATTATGTTGCTTTCGCTCATTGATCCAAAAACACTTGTGTGATTTGTTATGTAGCAGGTATAAGTATAAACACTCCACCAAGAAATCATGAAGAATTCCGAAAAGTTACATCACACCTTAATTTTTGTATTTCCGTTCACAAAATACCTACAGTTAACGGCAAAAAAATTAATAGTATGCAAAATCAATGCACGATGCTAAGCCGTTACAAAGATCTCGAACGAAACTTGGGCACGATTTTCTGTTATATTGAATCTCATGCATACGTTAATAATCAATTTAAATAACAGATACACATTTATTCAGACATACTATTCGTTCTCAAAGTTACCACATTTTAGTTAAAAGTTTAAGGACGTAGACATATGACTGAACAAAAGCGAATAAACGGGGAATATGAATTTTACCGTTTTATATAGAGTTCTGTTATGCTTTGTGTAAATCACTGATGTTTTTATCACATTCCATAGTGAGACTCGCATGTACTGCACTAAGTAACTGAATTAAAGCATATGTATCTACCTATAAGTATAATAAATCTGTAAGTGTTCGCCGTCTGTACGTGAAAGATATTTGGGAGAAATCAATAATGAATTTATAAGTTCGCTTATAAGTTCGGGAAATATTGAACTTGTAAATAAACTTGTAATCAATAAATACTTTTTTGTATTTCATTGCGACACTATTACTTTAGCTCTCCGGTCTGTTTGATGCTAACTGATGGCAGACAGGCATATCACGTTTACTGAATTTAATAAAGTATATTACAAAAAAAGTCCTGTGATCCATAACGCCCATGCTTCATAAAAAAGAAGTCCCTTTGTCTTGTAATTAACGTATTGTTCATACAATTACCGGGTACCTTCACAACAAATCTACATATAATGGAAATTTAAAAAGTACATTAGCATTGAACCTAAGTCCTACCTTTCCTAAGTTATTATTAAAAACGATGCTTCAAGTGGTAATTTATATTACTTGGTAAACTTATCTTGACAATTACCTAGATCATGTTTTCATCTTCTTCATTGTGTTATTTAAAAAAAATATCATAGGAATTGTCTAATTTCAACACCTTGTATTGGATTCATATCATGATAAAATTGTTATTTCCTAAAAATATATTTTCCTTTAATTGTAGAAGGGATTAAATTAATATTTTTAATATGCTTAATATATTAAAAATATTAATTTAACCCCTTCTACATTAAAGAGAATATTGATCTTGAAAATCTTTTCTTGTAATCGGCTGAAGAAACCCTTAACCCAGAGACGGGACAGCGATCAGTTGAAGATGATTATAATGAACAAAAAAATTATAATGATGAAGTGTTAATACCAATTCATAAACATCTTCAGATTATCTAATCACACTCCTTATTAAGAGAACCCAAAGACGGAAAAAGGAATAATTTAATTATTATTTGCATTAATGAATAAATCTAATAGACCGCACATCGGAGCTAGCTAATAAATTAAGAGTAAGCGATATAGTCAGAGAAAAAGCTAATCCATTCGCGTTAGACCACCTATATTAATAAATTAACAAAAACGTTTATACGTGCTTGGTAACTACATCCGCACCTTGCCTGAGTAAAAACTGGCAACAATTAAGGGAACACAGCACAATAACGTAACAGCCAATTCGCTGCCGCAATAAATTAAGCATTATGTCAATACGCACAAAGATTAAATTCCGTTGTAAAACGATCCCTTCAACATTGATTATAAAACGGCATGTGGTATTCCTGGGCAGGTTTCTTTGCACCGATCCATTTTCATAGAATCGCCAGCGTTTTTCCGACACCTTTCAATTGCGTGTATCGAATTCTAGAAAGCAATGTTTGTTTTTTTTTAATTGACACCGGTATTTATAGTATGAAACACGACGACGCGTTTTGCGTTTCACATAAATTAATTTTTAGATTATATAGTTATTAAATACGACATAAAATCTGCAGCAATAATATCTTATTATTTTAGATAGATATACAATTGATACTCATTTAATTTAGACAAAGTTAAGGGTTTTAAGGATATTGAAATATGGATATTCAATTATTCATATATTATAAACAACCATCTTGAAAAATGAAACTGCAATTTTATATTCGTAGCTCAAGTCCGTAAAAACTCTATAACTTGCTTGAAAATATATGTTATATTGATAGACTATAACTCGATTATTTCAATCATAAAAGAGAAGGCGTAAGAGGAACTAAATTTTTAGATAGGTTTATAAATGAGCAGAAAAGTACGCAACGCATTATAAGCAAATGAAAAAGTCCGCGCATTAATAAGTGGAGAATGTTTTGCGGCGCTAACGAGACGAGCTAAGTTCTAGCGGGAATTCTCAATGTTGGGAATTCTTAGAGTTGGAAATTCTTGGAGTTGCCGTAAGATGCGGTAACTTGAGCACTCGTGGTTACGGTCAATGATATTTATTATATCGAGAAGCTTCTATATTCCCTTTAATTTTAGGTAACTATTAAAACACGTTTTTGTTGTATAAAGCAAATGAGCGTGGAATCCACATGATGCTAAGTGGTCACTGCCATCCATGGACATATATCTATTGAACAATCGCTGCGTCAAAAATGGTTGCGTTGCAAAGCAACTACGTGCCACGGAAGATTTTGAGGGTGGCGAAGTTCTACCGCAACTTTAAAGTTAGGTACCTACATCTCTAATTTCTCAACAATCTGGCGATACACGTCTACTTGAATTAATAATAAAGAAAACATCGCGAAAGAGGGCAACTAGCTAGATACTATAATAATTCTAACTTCTATATGTAAAAAACTACAACAATTCTACCTACATACTTGAATAGTGAAGATTATCTCATTATCTCATTGATTAGAGATAATGTTATATATTTCATTATATAACATTATCTCTTCAATTTAATGCCCATTTGGATCAGCAAAACATTTTATTTAAAGTGTGCCAGAAATAAAGAAGCCATATCAAAATTGATATTAATGTGCCAATGCTTTAATACCTATGGTATAAGGTATAAGGAATAAAAGTTCAGTAAAAAAATTATGAATACAAACGTTTCAGATTATGACATAATAAGAAGAGATTCTTGTACAATATGAAACGATAACCGCAACATAATATGTATGTAATACAGAACCAGCAAAAAATATCTTGGAAACAATGATAGTTCACAATTACAGTTATGTTACATTTATACTAAATTATGGTTGAAATTTGTGGCGAGTGGAAAAAAATATGGCAGTACTTATTTTAAAAAAATAACTCATAATGTTATTTATTCAGAAATTCATGTTTATTAAATTTTCTTTCCTTCGTATAATTTTAGGATTGTTTTGGAATAAAAATTCTTAATGGCATATGTTCAATATATCATTGGCTGGTAATCAATGTACCGACAATTAAGATTGTATTAAACATTTAATTATTCAAAGTGCGGGTTTAAAGCTACTATTATCAGCGCATTCTTAGTCATAATTATATGCACAAGTAGGTACTTCTGTAATCATTTTCTTCATTCAAACGGTTCCATGTATCAGTATGCAAGGCGACAATTTTCACACGATTTTCATTTTCCCACACCTAAAGTGTAACAAAAGGAGATTAAAAGTGAGCCGAGGAATCCTTCGCGGGCTCACGTAAGTCGTTTAGAGGTTACTAGGCTGGCTCAAGACCGGTTTGTCACATGGTCCGCTCCACGTGCGGCCTCCAGAATATACGAACGTATAGTTATGCCAACGAAATGCGCCTACACCATATGACTCTACTCTTACTCTTTATGAACAATTGGAATTCTTGGGTGTAATTTTAACCGAACTGTTGGAATACAGGATAATAAGAAATATTGTGTAAAAAACAGACTTAAGTTCCATTGACAATTAAATTATCGGTGCCTTTGATGGATCAAGGATTAATGTTCTACAATGGATGTTTCTTCTACAAGCAGTAGATGATATTAATAAACATGTAACATTTCTACAATAAATATTTGCAATGGGATAATTTTAATAAATCTTAGAAACAAACTAAAATTACAACTTAAGTAATACTTTTAGGTGTATTATTCCAAGCATTATATAAGTTCAATGAATCCATCAATCAATCAATGTTCAAGGAATGAAATATCTAAATAGGTATATAATTTTTTTATATACATAGCCAGATCATTGTATCTTCTGTTACTCCTAGTACATAAATGTTATTGAAGTGCTAAGATATCATAATAACAAAGGAGAAATAAGTATAAGTTCTAAAATGTAAAGTATCTACCCAGCTGGTCAGAAATGATAAACGTGTCTGCCTAAATGAAGCCGGCGGAGTATATTTTGATCAGAAGTTTAAAAACAAGGCCCAGGGTAAGTCGGCACGCACGGGGGTGGCAACCACCCCTGAAACTTAGCGCATTATTCAAGCGAACGCGACTCTTGAGTAATTTTGAAATATTACAATTTTCAAGCCACCGCACTCAGTCCTTCGACGTGCTAACTTATTATAGAATCCATATCTTATTGTGTAGATTACATCACTGAATCATTTCAAAATATGGAATTATTTCTATATCAGAAGTCTCTCAGAAGCTACCTAAACATTTTGATAAAAATTACGTACATAGAAGTTTTTTGCGTTTTATACTATTACTAGCACTTAACTTTGATGTTAAAATTAAAGTTAAGAATGATATACCTTTTTGAGAATCGGAATTTGAAATATTTTTCAAAATTAAAATTTATTCACAAGTTTTATCCATAAACACCTAATAAAAGTCACACAGTAACCCAGAAATTAGAAAAGCAAAATTATGTAGAAGACACTAAGAAAAACTATTCCTTTAATGTCAATTGCCTGTCGAAGGAGAAAAAAGGAACGATGCGAATGAATTATGTGAAAGCAATAAACAGAAACGGTGAATGTTAATGAGAACAGTAGCAATTGTAGCACAATAAGACAAAGGCACTAACGTCAACATCCACACGAAGTGGGAACATGTGTTAGGATTGGAATAACAGTAACGAATTCTTAAAATCAAATCTATAACAGACACAAAACAAAAAATTGCGCAAACTTAAATCGTCTTTTGTCATGCAAACTGCCAACAATACTCGCAAAATACCCGTAGCAGCAGATCCGTTATGTTTACAAAATTCCTTTAAGGTCCGTTAAGACTTAAAAAATCCTGAAAGGCACAAGAAAGGACTATAAACAATAACCGTTGCACAAATTGACAAAGGAAGTATAGACAAAGGGCATTTCTAACAATTCACCTGCTAAGCATTCAGGTAAGCAATTATTATGCTAATAATTTTTACAAAGAATTCATGCTCAAGTTTAATGTTTTGAGATATTGCGGCCAAATAGCCGACTCACACCACCAAAGTATAACACCTTGTGGTAATTTATTGTTCTATTTGTGACGTTCATAACAAAAGTTCATTTCCGTGTTCTTTATCGATGCTAGCTATCATTCGACATGTAAATTTACGGCTTTGAGGGAAAGAAAAAAAGATAAAAAGACATGTTAAGTTTGGCGAATTGTTCACGAAAATGGAAACACCGATCCCTAAAATTGAGAAATAAATTTGGTGCCGCCCCGAACAATACATCTGCTGTAAAGTGATAATAATGATGATGATTACGGCTATGATGATAAGATAAAGAGTAGGTGCATTGAACTCGCACATCAATTTTGTTTTATTTCTTGTTTCTTCATCGATATTTTATTACTTTCCACATACGAAATTGAACTCTGAAACCTAGACAGCAAGTATTAATGCTAGGTACACATAGCTAGGTAGCTGTGTTTACATCCGAACCGCTCATGTTTAAAATAAATCTGAATTTACCACTATCTTTACAACTCTACTAATGTTTTAATAGAATAATTAACAGTATTTGTACGCGAAACGAGTTATTGACCAGATGCGGTGAGGTTTATGACGGCTAATAGAGTTTATGGGTTTTTTATTGACATTAATGTTCTTTTGACTCCGCCGTTTACGACCGCCTCATTCATTATCGAACTGTGAGGTCATAACATCTTTAAATCATAGATTAAAGTGTGGATGAGTATTATGCACACTTTTGGATACTTACTTATGCTTAAATTTATTGTTACCGATGTTTGATAGGTTTATGACTACGGCAAATTCCTGTTTTTCCTTACTCTTTTACTGTTATTATGACGTCAGTGACAACCATAAAACAGTAGTAAAAAATATGTAAATTCTCGACATTTGCAAGTTAATCCATAATTAAGTAGAGGGCAATCAACAATTATCGTACTTATTTCTGATCCTATTGTGAATTAGTTAATGTGTAGTAGAAGTTCTTTTGTTAGCCATTCAATTTATATTACAAGTAATAAATACCGTTTTAAAATATGTATATATAAGTATTAAACACTCAAACATAAAGATTTGGTTCATGATTATCTTCCGTTGTAGTTATTATTGATTTATTGCCATAACATATTGAGCATGAAATAAAACTGCTATGCGTGAACGAAATAATAAGGAGACTTAAATAAAAACGTTAATACAACGAAGAAATAATATCATAATTTTATAATACTCGATCATTATAAGTAAGTCGTTGTCACTGCAAGTAAATATATTTAAAAAATATATTAAATAAAACAATGATGTTGTAACAAGCTGAACCAGTGCGAATACAAACGAAGCGCGCTCCCACACGGGACAATTTATTGCCTATACGATAATTATGCGGATTTAAGCTGAAGTGCGGTGCTTTACGGTCCGGTTTACGGTTCTTTACGGTTTCTAAGCATTAAGCCATTCTGCGTCCTGTTACCGGACCGGTGGGACTTATTCCGCGTGGTCCGGATCCAGCAGTGAAACAATCGGTGTGCTTATATGTTGTGCCGGTGGGACCCTGGCTCGCCACGTTTGAAGTGACTGCAATTTGTCTCCGGCGACGTATTTCAAGTAGATATGATCGTGTGTACGACCGATGCGTGCATAAATTTATCACTAACAGATGTTGGTTTTTTGTCTCCGTCGCCCGGGAGGTGAGCCGTTCACCTGTTACTCCGCAATGTTTGACGCTCCGTCGCGATTTTTTGCAGAAATTAAAAATTCGATAGCGCATGATCGATCGCACGTGATGTGAATCCGGACCGCGCGACTCGGTACGACTTACAAGTACAACGGTTAAACAAACTTATTTGCGATTTAAATTTACATCGTGTTACCAGTTTGTAATACCTCAGTCGACACGTTTACTAATAAAAATAAAACATACGTATTTATTGAAGATTAACAAGCCTTTAATGTTAACTAGTAAAGTGACCCAACATTGGGCATAACAAATGAGTTTAAGGTCTATAATACGATTGTTCTTGATTGACTAATTTTGGTCAGAGTTATCTTATAAAAAAAAGAAATTTCGCTAAACTTCATAACAAAAAATGTGTGTATAAATTATATTCGAGATTTAGTACACAAATTCCCAAATTTTTATATGTATCGTGCATTTAAAACCACCCCAAATAGCACTGGACTACGGCCCTACTAAAGTATACGATAAATAAACATGAATTTTAATCAAATTCGCTATAGGCAGATGCGCGGGATGCTACTTATACGGCAATAACGTGTGGTAGCATTGGCACTTTTGCCTTCGGTAAAAAAGCAAGCATTGCTGGAATCACTCATTAACTTATTAAGATGATAATTTATGACCGCGAAGAAGACAATTTCATGCTCGCTATAGACCTTCTCGTTTGTACGTACTCCGCTTTTTACGGGAGACCGATATAGGGCGACGAGACGTATAAAGAAATAAAAATACGCGTTGAATTGACGGCGCGTTTTGACGGAAACAAAAAGTTATAGTCTATTATCGTTATTCGAACAGCGACGTGCATTGAATTGTTTCTTTTATAGTTATTACTAGTATGTTTTATGTGTATTCATTTAATTAGTATTTAAAGTTATTGCAATGTTTTATTACTTACTTAATAACTTATTTTAGCATTTTAACGTCTTCTTAAATACCATGATAATTATTTTATTGTTTAATCTGGAAATACTAGGTTTTCATTTTTCAACTTTTTTTGACAGGTACTGTCTGTATCATAAAGGCACACGGGGCCTCTGACCAAGGCGCCATCCTAAGGAGAGCCCCGAATTACCGCTTACAATAAGCTTGTTTTTCTATTCTTCGCTATACTAACCAATCAAGTTTTTAATATTAAATTTCCAACAGGGCCTCAAATTATTGTGTACCTATGGCCCCGGCATACCTAAAGATGGTTTTGCTTTTTAACCGACTTCAAAAAGAAGAGGTTATCAATTCGTCCGTGTGTTTTTTTTGTGTATGTTTGTTACTCTATTACTTCGTCAATTATAAACGGATTTTGATGATTCTTTTTTTAGGTAGGTCTTGTTATTCCCGCATAACTTCGTTGTTTATGAACCGATTTCGATAATTCTTTTTGCT
>DWNR01004176.1:0-11104 GCA_018250455.1 Polygonus leo
TACGGTAGGAACCGGAAGCCATACGATATGGTTCTGGTTGTTCTCCCTCGGTCGGATGAGGGAAAACTCATTTTTAAAATACAAACCGTCTGCCTATTATCAGGCCTGTTCATTGAGCCCCCTCGCAATAACATGGGACCTTCCCAGTGTCACCGCTGCCAATTATACGGCCACGCGGCTCGATTCTGCTTCGCACGTCCAAGGTGCGTGAAGTGTCTGGGTGACCATGGCACTTCGGACTGCAGTCCGCCAAGGTGGTCTTGAACCTCATAGAGGGGTATATAGATGTAGGGCATATTCTCGTCATGGACAATCGGTACAACCAATTGCCATTGACGAGATACCTTAAAACCCGGCGTACAAATGTACTGGGTACCATAAACCGCCGCAGGAATGGTATTCCGCCATCAAGATTTGGTGCCAAATCGTATGGAACGTGGTGAGGTGGTAAGACGTCATAGAGGTGACATGGGGTTGATTGCATGGAAGGACGTAAAATTAGTCACCGCAATATCGACGTACCATACGACGATGGGGACGAGTACAATCGATACATAGGAAGCGTGGATCTGAAGGACCAAAAATTGACCATGTTCCTGATGGAACGGAAGAGAAGCGTCAAATGGTATATGAAAGTGTTCAAGTCTACCGAAACTACTGTCATTGAATATGCCTCCATCACTATATCTGCCCATGGACCCTACATCAACCATAATAATTCTTCTTTTAGCGTCAGCTAAACACATAAGTACAATGGAAAATCTATATTTATAATTGAAAAAAGAAGACCCTGTATTTATAGGACATATGATGTAAACGTGTTTTCCGTCAAGAGTCCCCAAACAATTCTTGAATTGCCATGTATCTTCAAATTCTTTTGAAATTCTTCTCCAATCATTTTCAGATGGTTCTGGCATGACAAGAGGCTGCAATATGTTCCACATGGCCTCGCAAACTTCATCAACAATTTTTGACACAGTTGATATTCCAATCCTGAAATTTTCTGCCAATTTCGTGAATGAGAGACCCGTTGCTAAATATCTGAAAAAAGAGATATGGTTTTGAAAAATATATAAAAGTTAGTGGGCATATTTGACCCGGTTCATGAAAGATTGCGTACACAGACCAAATTTGTTTTACATTAAAGAATTTGGCCTCAGTTTTCATTCTATATACGTATTATTCCACCCGCCATCAAAGATTTGGTGCCAAATCGTATGGAACGTGGTGAGGTGGTAAGACGTCATAGCGGTGACATGGGGTTGATTGCATGGAAAGACGTAAAATTAGCCACCGCAATATCGACGTACGATATTGCGGTGGCGTGGCGTGACGAGGCGTGGATCTGAAGGACCAAAAATTGTCCATGTTCCTGATGGAACGGAAGAGAAGCGTCAAATGGTATATGAAAGTGTTCAAGGGGCTGTTTAGTAAACATTGAGGTGTTACTTGTAGAATCACTAATGTAATTAATCTCTGTTTGAAATCAATAATTATGTAACACACGTTGCTTTTACGATTTTATCTACTGTTTCCACTTAACACTCGAAATCTTTGCGATACACATACCATTTCCGCGCTAGTACACCAAATGTTGCTTCGACTATGCAACGGGCTCTTAATCTGTAATTAAATAATTTTAAATATAAGCTGAAATCAATAATGAACGGAAAATACTAGTATTATTGTGAAAAAAGCGTGGGTTGCTCGATGTAAGAAAAATATGGCACAAAGCCACAAAGCTGTTTTTGAATGCCGATATTTCGACCCAGTTGCATGGATCGTGGTCATGGCAGTTTCGCCATGCAAATTCCGCGATGAAAATAGTTTAAGACCTGACAATTGATTTTGATCAAGCAGAATAAAAATGTATCAATTATGTAGAGTTGGTTTTTATTTTTATCTCCGTTTTAATCCTTAGTTAGCCTTTAAAGTAACCAAAGTTGAACGACTATTGTCACTTTTAATAATATCTCTATGAATATCGACAATATTTACGTATCCCACGAATTGTACGAATTCAACGCGCTTATATTTAATTTTTTTATTAAGACTCTCCAGTGTCTACAAGAATGCGACCAATACAGTTGTGTTCTAGAGATTTACAATTTACCCTATTTCGTTTGTGTACACCGTGGGTCAAATGCCCGAACAAAATGCCTAATGACCTTTGTTCTCGTACTCTACTGTATTAGGCCTTCCATTAATTACCATCCGTATCGTTTTAGGCAAAACCGCGAAAAATCGGTGGTAACAGTTGCGAGACAGTCAGCGCGAAGTGTTGAAACGGATAAAATCCAAAAAAAGTGGACAAGCTGCAACTAAAAAAAGAATGGAAGTATCAAAAACATATGGAGTTTATTTTGCCTTATATGGCATGACGACGAAACATCTGCAACTGATGAGCGAAATTATGATGATTCTACGCAAAGTTCAGTGCTATCAGATAAAAGCCTAGATCAAAGTCAATCTGTAGAAGATCTTCTGTTGAACTCTGAACACGCAGAAACTGCCGATATCATGGCATCGATACCATCATTACCTAAAAAAAAAAGAGGAGACCACCTGTCAGAATTACTGCAACTTCATCGAGATAACCAAAAAATACACAGAAAAGAACGCATTGAGTTGAAAGAAATATTACGTAGTGCACAAGATGATTATGACGAAATGGAGCTTTTTTCATGTCGCTGGCGAAAACCACTAAGAAACTTCCCGGTTACTTGCAGGCCACAAGTAAAAAGACGTTGTTTCAACATAGTAGCAGAAGCCGAAGAATCACATATCTATAATCAACAAACATATGGTTATTACGCAAACACTGGTGAATCAAGCTCACAACAAAATATTAGCAATTCTGTACAGTTTTGAGATGATCCCGCCACAGACTCTGCCACTTACAGAACTGCAAAGCGTTCCAGAAACTTCGGAATCCGCACAGACGCAATCTTAACTAATTCTTAAATTGTCAAATCATAGAATAACGAAATTCTTAAACTAAACGTACTTCTTGTACTCGGTAAGAATTCTGGAACGTCTCATCGTCAGTAGTTTGGAACAATGTAAAGATTCGAGTGTTCTGATTGATTCGAGTGATATTTAATATGATTTCGTATCCAGAATCTATGTTTTCTTCGTCGGAGTAAAAAGATGGACAACAATTCATCTTCTTCTTCCATGAGTTCTTTTTCGCTCATTGTGAGATATAAAATAACTTTTTGCTTCCAGGATGGCATGTCTACTTTCAGCGGCAAACGCAGGCCTACTGTAGGTACACTACTCGCGACCATCCAAAGCACGCTTCCATATAAAAAACATATCTTGATACAATCTGTTTCCACCAGTGCTAAGCTTCGTGCATCAATGAATATGATTGGTGGATATCAAACGTATCTACAGAAACGTAGGATAGCACATCTCTGGTGGAAAAGCACCCTAATAGGCCAAATGTGCATTCAATGAAACGCCTTGCACGTGTCAAACGGTAATTATAAATTCTTTTTTCTCGCGGTAAAATTTTTCCAGCGTATGGTCTCTGTAACTGCTCTGATAACGCAAAGCCTTCATCTCCAATAAATGTAAATGGTATAAGTACTCCATTATCGTTTAAGGGACTAGGATTGGGTATATTATGTAGTAATTTCCCTGCTTAATTTTTTAGTCCATTCACTATACTCATTGATAGTAGAGTCTGCACTCTTTCCATAACATCCAACGTCTATGTCGATAAAATTGTAATTTGCATCGCATATTGCAAGCGACACGATTGAATAAAAATGTTTATAATATTGTGATCCCGTATGTTGTGTTTTTATGATGCGAATATGTTTTCCATCGATAGCGCCTATCAACTTAGGAAAATTTGCGTATTTCTTGAATCCTTCAGCTGTTTCAAAATGAGATTTTTCAGTGGGTTCCGGCAGAGATATGTCTTTTAATTTTTGCCATATTACTTTGACAGTTTCACGAACAATATTAAGGGCAGTAGTTAATCCACAAATAAAGTCGTAGTGAAAATCTGAAAAACGGCACCCTGTTGCTAAATACCTGTAACAAAAAAGATTTTCTTTATTTATTATTTATAGCACTATTTTCTTTTATTATTTTTCTTTTTTTTTCAGCAATCGAACTCCAAAGAAAATGGAAGAGCATCAAAGACGCTCACAACAGAAACAAAGCGAAGCGTAAATGTTCTAGTGAATCTGGAGCCAAAGTGAAGAAACCCTATTTGTATTCCAAGTTATTAACATTCTTAGACCCACTCGCTGACATAAGACCTCCCAGTCAATGTTCAGAGAATTCCAACCTAAGCGATATAGAACTGGAAGTATCTACTGATACTGAAAATTGGGAGTTCTCAAAGCCAAAGCCACCAAAAAAGCTTAAAAAATATAATGAAGACCCACAAGAAAAGTTATATGGAGCACTGACTGCTCATCTTCAAAGATCTAATGTAGCCACAAATTCTATTGATCATCCTGACGAAATGTTTTTACTATCGTTAGCGCCAGACTTCTCTACAATCAATGCCGGGATGTCGCCACACACCCTGCCGTGCCATGCCGTGCCACGCCGTCAGTTCTCTCTTTGACGAATAAAATTATATAGGACCCAACAAGATTTTACAATATCTTCGCAAAAATCAATTGAAACATTTAGTGGTCGGTGGAAGATCCTCCATGTATTAGCCAGAATCCCAAATGCACATTCGATATGGCGGCGGGCTCTAGAAAGTCTGTAATTGTAAATTCTTTGTTTTGGTGACAAATTGTTGCCACTATATGGTCTTTGCATATTTTCTTCCAACCCAAAAGCCTCATCGCCAATGAAAGTGAACGGCAATGGCTCGCCTGAACTATGTAAGGGTCTGGCTTTAGGAATATTTAATGACTTTTCATTAATCATTTTATATAATGTACTGTTTTTGTATATTTGCGAATCTGCACTTTTTCCGTAAGAACCCACGTCAATGAAAATAAAATTTAAATCTGAATGGCAAACTGCTAATAGCACGAGGGAAAGATAATACTTATAATTAAAGAAAAGTGAGCCACTGTGAGCCGGCTGAACTATATGTTTGGCGTCGATAGCACCTAGAAGATTAGGAAAGTTTGTGGTACTGTTGAAGCCTTTCGCAATTTTCAACCATTCTTCTTCTGATGTTGGTGGCATGCATATAAATTTCAAAGAGTTCCATATTGTTATACAAGTTTCCCGCACAATGCTTGATATTGTAGAAACCCCACATTTGTATGAATAATGGAGCTCGGTAAATGTGCATCCCGTGCTAGAAACCTGCAACAATTTATAACGTTATTTTTAATTTATACATTTACTTAAATAGATGTTTCAGGCACTACTATACAGAAAAAATGGAAAAGCATCAGAGATGCATTTGCACGAAAGCTGAAGAAGAATATTTCAAAAAGTGGGTCTGAGCCAAAAACTCAAAGCCTTACGCCTATTTCAATAATCTGTTGTTTTTGAAACCACTGTATGAAACAAAACCGAAAAAAGACGAACAAGAAAATACAGACGTTAACGAAATTGAAAAAAATTTTAAACAAAAATAAAACCGACTTCAAAATGCACTAAAAAGTATAAAATAATTTAACACTGAAACTTTGAAACTTTCGTCGATATTTAAAAAGATTGCCCACATAGTTTATTGGGATTCTCAGTACGTAATCCTTGAGCAACAAACTAAAGAATTTTAAAGTGGCTACCGGCGAAAATCTCAAATATTACAATAAAAAAATAAATTGGTTAAGTAATGCCGAGAACACGCCTGGCGTGTCCACTTTAACAAGTGTATCATAGATTGTCAACCTTTGCACTTAGATGTCAGTTGTTGCAATATATATATATATTAAGCCCAAATATAAGGTTAAAAATTAATAGTGAGCTCAAAAAGGCAAAAGATATAGGGAAGGACTGGTAGATGAGTAGGTACACAGAAGGCAAAAAAAAGAAACCGAGTAGATCATATAAACGAGGAATCAGATTAGACTACATTTCGGCGGCGTAATTTTTGGTCATCAGACCTAGACCCGTTTCCTAGCATACCTACCTAAATTTTTGTATAAAATTAACAAAAGCCGACAAAATTTAAAAAATGTATATCAGTTTTTATTGGCATTTATACGTTTGTATTTCGTGTTCGGTCTTGTCGGACCGACCGGACAGAATAGAGCGAGTAGGGAATATGCGTGCGAATTGCATTAGAAAGGATCAAACTACTCCCCAGGATTCCACGAAATGGTGTGTGTGATGGCACGTTTTATTATTTTTATCTTACCTTTGCCTATAGTAAAATTTTTTTCTTCGTGCAGTTTGTGTCATAAAACGTCGGAGCGGTGAAGCGAGTATTTTGCACTATCTCCCACTCACGGGCCTTATTAGTGCCTTAGGGCCTTAGTGATGCGCACTAGTTTGTCGATAAGCGTTATCGAAAGTGTATTTAGTTTTGTCGTTATGTGGGATTGTGATAAAAATCAAAGAAAAATAGATAAAACAACGTCTTTATTAAAATAAGAATATTATTATGTGGGGTAATGATGAAAAACAAATTATATAACAATTGACAAACAATGATCACAACATAACAATATCCCAGCACCCTTTGGATACCGCACCGCCGAAGGCAACTTCGATGACTCATTTGTTTTTAACGATAATGGCGTTGCACCCGCGCGACATGCTCACCGCCCTAGCAAGCTTATCTTTTATGACCCAAACTGCACGGAGAAAATAATTATACTATTGTTTTTGAATTTGAACTTTAAAGCAAGGATTTTGTACTTGGTTTGGGTCGTCGCACTTTTTCGGCAAAAGTTATTAGATGTATTGCTTTGTTTTCGACAAGGGAATTTGTTTAGTGCAGTGTTCGAAACTTACGGCATCGCATGTGTACGTTCGTTCCTTCCGTAACTTAAGTTTACTGAATTTTGTTTGATCCCTCTATCGACGACTTACGCTTGTGTTTTTGGACTTTCATGATTGCTAAACATCGCGACCTCGGCTAGTATTTATGGACTTTATGATTGCACTTATGACAACTTCGGCTAGTATTTTTGGACTTTTTGATTACATATAAGAACACATCGGCTAGTGTTTCTGGACTTCCGGCAATCACATCTTTGCATTAACTTCAGTGACGGTTTCATAAAATTGGTAAGTAATATTTATTTAAAATGTTGTTACTATAATAAGTTATTACACTTACATTTATTAATAAAAACGATCGTGTATTTTATATAAGTTAATAGTGAAATATAAAATATGATGGTACAAAACGTACAAGTATATAAAAACAAATTATTTTTGTCTTAGGTTATGGATCCCTTTGGTAATCCAATACCATCCTGCTCATGGGAAAGTCCTAATTGGGATTTCCCAGGCATCGAAGACACTCTCGCAGCCATGGAACCATTAAGTTCAACGCCCCCCATGCATCAGCCAGCTTCAACTTTGTCTGACTCAGAGTTATTGGGGATATTGGCTGGAAATATTCTCGACGAGATAGATACAGATGTTGACCTTGAAGACAATTCCGAAGGCGACTTCGAACTTGATAATATTGAAACCACTGAGTTGGAAGAAATAATAATTCCTGTTAATGCACCTAATGATCAATGGCGCCCGGGGAATCCTGATGACGAAATCGAGCTCCCTTTCACAAAAACAACTCGTGTAAAAGAAGTAATAGCTGATACACCAATAAGCTATTTTGAAGCTATTTTCAATAATGACCTGCTTAGTTTAATAACTCGTTCCACCAACGAGTACGGGGAGTACTTAAAAACTACAAGCACGGCAGTAAACAGCAGAGCTAAGTCTTGGAAACCCATAAGCTGCGGTGATTTGAAATTATTTTTCGGGTTATTGTTTCACATGGGTTTTATAAAAATAAATCGACTTTCCGATTATTGGAAAAGAGACATCTTTTTTCATCAATCAGTATACTCGGATGCGATGTCTCGTAATACCTTTTTATTAATTTTAAGAATGTTATGTGTGAATATGGGGGGAACTACAAGCTACTGTAAAATAAAACCGATGATTGATTTTTTTAATAAAAGAATGTTAGACTTATATTATCCCACAAAACATTTAGTAATTGACGAGTCAATGATGTTATGGAGAGGAAGACTTCTATTTAGACAGTACATGAAAGGGAAAAAAAATAAGTATGGTTTGAAGTTTTATGTACTTGCCGACCAGTTGGGAGTTGCCCAGAAAATACATTTGTACGGTGGTGCAAGGGATTTGTTTGTTGGTGGCTCAAATCACGTTAAAAAAGTAGTTTTGTATTTAATGAACGAATATATAAATGCGGGACACCATTTGTTTATTGACAATTTTTATTCAAGTGTAGACCTGGTGGCAGATTTATATAATAAAAGTACATTTTGTACTGGCACACTAAGAAACAATAGAAAAAATAACCCAAAAACTGTTATAAATACTAAATTAAAAAAGGGCGAGTTATGCATACAGCATAAAAATAATATCTGCGTTATCAAATGGATGGACAAAAGGGAGATCTTGGCCATTTCATCAAAATATAATGGCATTTTAGAAAATACTAGAAATCGCAGGGGGCAAATAAAACTGAAACCACAGATAATTAGACACTATAATGAAAATAAGAGTGCGATAGATCGTCATGATCAAATGCTGTCGTACTACTCGTGCGAGCATAAATCACTAAGGTGGTATAAAAAAGTAATTATTCATATAATGCAATGTATTATGATTAATTCTTTCTTTCTGTACAATAAGTATGCCTCAAGCAGCAAAATATCTTTATATGACTTTCGCTTAAAAGTCATAAAATCAATTGTAGAGCCCAATTTGCCACCAAGTTTACAGCTTCCGTTGGGTAGAAATGTCCACTGCATTACGAAATTAGAAAAAAACCAAAAAGGTAAAACCAAACGCAGACGATGCATCCATTGTTGGTCATCAAAAAAAAAAAGGGTAGCAACGTTGTTTGCCTGTGAAAACTGCCCCCAACAACCAGGCTTGTGCATAGAATGTTTTAAACCATATCATAGATATTGATAATTATATAAATCAGACTTGTAATTATGTGATGATTATTAAGGCAAATCAGTCTTAATACGAGTATTATAGATATTACAATAAATCCGACTCAAAATTATTACTATTTTGTGCATGCACTTACAAAATGATTATTGTACGCTAATAAAAATAAATATTTGGATGAAGCAAATCAGTCTTTTCTTTTCTCTTCTAATATATAAAAAATATCTCCAGTTTCTTTGGTACAATGATTAAACCTTTCATCCACTACATAATATGTATTAATTAGGTAGATTTAAATCTATTAAAGATGTTAATTATTTCTTTCATTACGTCAAAGCGAGCTTGACCATGATAATTGGCTAACTCGCATGCCACAACGCTTCCGAAATACTCATTGCACCGAATCTCTAAATCTGTATTGTTTGCGCATGTTATCCCCGATTCAGTCATTGTACTATTTTCTCGATGCCTGATCGTATTTGTACATTCAGTAGTCATAGTACCAATTTCCTTTGTTTTTTTAAAGTTATCAATTTCTTCTGAATCAGATAGGCATTTTTGATCATCACGAAGCTCATTTGGAGATTCCGTAAAAACGTCTTGAGATTCGTAATCATAACAATCCGTCGTGCGCTCTGAAAAGTGAAGTACTTATTAAGAAATTTATAGTTGTATACTTTTGTCAAAAAAACCTAACTAGTTTTATTCATTTATTTGGTTTTTCCACGTAGCAATGAAGTTCAATAGCTACAGCTGCTGGTTCAAAATGTTGTGCTGCCGCAACACGGATGATGCTAATCAAAACACGCTCACTCAATACCATATCCTCTTGTAATCAATATTTTTATTTGACTCTACAATACTCGTCATTGACGGGTACCGTAAGTAAATATAGATTTTTTCCTGGATTTATGTTTATAAGAAATAATGCAAATTAACATATTATAGGTAATTATTGGTCGCCACACTAACCTTCCAAATTTGAACATTTTGAAGGTGACGGGCTGTATTGAGTTTCGTCCTCACTATGCTCTGTTTCAGGCACAAATATAGCTTTTCCTAAAAAAAATTCAAATAATTTGAGATAAGGTTGAATTTGTCGTTTTAATAAAATAAAAAACTGCCTTTAACACAAAAATGTGTTTGTACTTAAAATATGTGAATATTACGCTGACCTTAACTAAATTCAACATATTTTGTAATATTTTCTTCCAACGAAGTAAATTTCTATTTAAATCAATATATTGATTTTAATTAAATTCAATTATAATTTTTTATTATTATTAATTTAAGTTATAATTCAAGATACTCGAAATATTATTATCATTCAGTTTATTAATTATAAATCACGCATACGTTCGTTTTACGTTAAATTATCAATAATTTAAATATATAATATAATTTTAATTTAAAAAACGTGCAGGAAATCCGGCGCAATTTTTTTGTACAAAATTATCATAATGAGACAATTGTGAAATATTCAAATGGGTACAATTATCCTTTTGGTAAAATAATTTGGAAATCAACCCCATTGCTAGAGATGCCCCCAAAATCATTTGAGTTAAGTTACCTACCTAATTTACACAAATTCAGAGTTCGTAAGAGTAAAAAACAGATTAACCACTGAAATACCAATAAAAACAGTAAAAAACTACCAAAGGTTGACAATCTCTTACAAAATTACGATAATTACTCACCTAGAAATCTATTTCCAGCCATAATTCCAGGTTGAACCTCACTACTGTATTACAATCACCTTGATTCTTGCTCATCACACAGCAGACTAACTAAAACTCGTTGCTAAAGTCGAAAATTAGTCGAAAAAAGAATTTAACGTAGTCCCAGTGCCGCTGAACACGCCTGGCGGGTCCATGTTTGACTAGATGCAATGCCGCCGACACACCTGGAGTGTCCGCATGCTTTTGTATGGCGGCATTGCAACGAACTTCATGAAAATTGAGGTGGCATTGAACGTGTTAAAATTTTGATGTCGGTGCCAAATGCAGTCGGCATCTCCTTCTTCTCTTCATATACCACTTGGCACCGACATCAA
>DWNR01004177.1:0-11103 GCA_018250455.1 Polygonus leo
ACGGAGGATTATGAGGGTGGCGGTGGTATCTCCCCGGTCGAACTACATGAGTTCTACCACCTGGCAAAAGGTACACCTGGTACTTGAATTGACTATAGATACATTGATTGCCCTGACGAGTAAGATGTGCGCCTCGTGTGTAAGTATTGCCGGAGACCACGCCTGTCCACGCCGAAACATATAAATTGCTTCACGGAGGGTGGCAGCGGTAAAAAAATACATATGACCAGTCTTAGATTAGTTCATACAACTAAATTTCATCATTTATAAAATATGGACGTTAATCCCCGAAATATCTACGAAAAGCTTGCTTTTCGGACCAAAATATTTTCCGGTTACTGAAGGATCAAAGCTCGATCAGAATACGAGGTTATTTATAGAATCCATTAAATTAATTCCCAGTAAAATATTATTGTATAATTGTTTCTTTTTAAACACTACAAATTGTTACTAACAAAAATCGTTGATGAATTTGCTTGCTTTCTTTCTTCGAGTATTATATGCGTCAATTTTGTTTTGTTTGTTCGTAATGCTTTAATACTTTTACTTTTCAAACGATCGTCATAAAATGTTGCACATGGGCAATGTTTTAGCAAGAAGTTTTCGTGGTGGACAGAAATAAAAGTATCATAAGTTTGATACAAATTGCAAGATTATGTAATAGTTTACTCATGCAAAGTCGAGTAGAGATGCCATTATTAATATAAACAAGTACACTTTATGCTTACAAATAATGAATAATGACAAATATAGTGAATACAAAGAGGCTCATAAATTGAGAAGGTAGTGGGTCTGCTGCGACAACTATCACCTCATATCGCCTAATCTAATCGAATATACTCGGAGTCGGGAGCGAAAATGGGAATGAAAGATGACGTGTCGAGAGGTCTTGCTCCGCGTTTGTCGCACCCATATATTTTATTCCGCAGGTATTTGCTAATAATTCACTGCGATATTTTCTAGATAGATATATGAATATATCGAAATTTAGTTCGCATCGAGGTATAGTTTTCAAGGGATGTATCTGCACATCACGTTGTTGCTCGAGTAATAGGATCAAAGCATTCAGGTATCATTATGACGTACGAATTTCGGGTTTGATATTACAATGTAATCCAAAACGCTTGCTTTTGAAATTTCAAAACTAGTGCAAATAAGATTTATGCGTGCATATTCCATACCATACCATTTCCAAATGTACCAATGTTCGGAATTTCCACGAATATACGATTACAATTCCGTTAGAATTCTGTGAACGAATGTATCTCTAAGCTCGCAGGGGTAGCGTGTAGGTAGACGTTTTGTTTGTAGCAGTAGTATGGACTGCAATTAATCGACATCGTATCGGACCATACATAAAACTAGAAGCAGTAGGAACTGATGCCAAGCATATAGACTGCATCATTCCACAAATGCATTATGATTTCCACCACCATTTTAGAGGGAAAATTTAGCTTACTAGCGTCCTATTTCACGTGCACGCTATTTTCGACCGCAGCCTCCTGCTTTTGGCATTTGAACATAGCCGCCCCACGTACCTACAAAATATGCCGACCAGTACGGAAGTAAGCCGCAAATTAATTTGTTTGTGATAATTAAAAAACCGACTTAAGTGAATGCAAATGGATATTTCAGCGGAATAATGGATTTACGCACTGTGCATTAATTTTAATTCCCTACTTAATAAAGGTAAAATATGCGTTCAAAAATGTGTACGAATTAAACCGTTTAACTATAATGTAGTTCAGTAAATAGCTAGTAACAAAATAATATATAAAAACTACGCTTGATATATACCCTGGTTTAAAGATTCGATCACGTCTATAAATTAAAAAGTGGCAATAAAATCACCGTTGTATTATAAAATAAATGTGATTGATTAATAAATTAGGCAAAACATCGTCCCGAATGAAGTGGTGTAAATTAATGGAAGCGTGGCACCGCGGCAGCGAGCGTCGATCGTAAAATAGTGTCAACGGCTCTTTCGTTTTAATCACCGAGAGTGGAAGCGATTGTCCGCCGCCCACTCACATCATGTTTACCCACCTCTCGGCAGATGGCGCCTTTGTAACTGGACTCTGAGAGCTTCGGTTACCATCCACTTTTCATCATCCTCCCGAGGCTCACCGAAGCAAAGCCATCACACATCGAGTGCTTTATATTAATTAATTTGAAATAATATGACACAGTGTCCGATTCATGGATACTGTGTAAGATTTCACGGACCATCACTAACTTTATTTAATATTAAGTCTCTTAACAATACATTTTTCAGTGACATTATAAAGAAAATTATTTAACAAAGGTATATTTAAAGCGAGGAGTCTATTCAAAGGGGAATAAATAATGAATTATTTTAAAAGATGACTGAGTAGAAACAGATGATATTAAAAATACTAAGAAAGGAGAACGATAAAAAATTCAGGGATTTTTCAATGGATTGCACGGTAAGCGTGAGGATGAAAAGGCACGGAAAATTTCATAACAAAAAACGTGAGAATGGCGTCTGTGACCGTTCATAAAAAGGGATTCGACTTGTTTCTTGTGTCGGAAGAGAGATTGTTTTCTTTCACGCCACGATATATACGAAGGTGGGTGTCATACGGGCTATTTATTAGACGGGATAACATTGTCGCGGCGTTTGTCCGGGTGTGTGTAGGTAATAAGATTTTCTTTTTATTATTTTTCTTGCGGGTTGTAAAGTAACTCATTTTTAATTTGTCTCTGGCGGGTCGTAAATTCCGCATTCCACGTGGTCCGCGGCGCGTCGGCGTAAAACCGCGCAGTAAAACCGGCTGAGCGTCACTAAACCTGTACTACCGACGTAGTTCACACTTGCGTGATGATGACTCTATACTTCCTGATGAATTGCTAACTGTAACTGTCTGCCCGCGTTCACTTTGCGTGTTTTAATTCAAGAAGGGAATGTTGTATTTTTTTAAGATTTCTTTTATGACAGCTTTAGTTACATTATTCGGTTTTTGTTCTCAGGATGTTATTCAATGAAGAAATTATAATGATGTTTCCTGAAAATTAACACACACTTTTGTTTATGTTTAGTTCTTCCAGGAAAAGAATGATGATATTAAAAATCATTTTTAATGTTGGTGATTTATTTCAAATCTCTAACAAATAACTAATGGGTTTCTATTTGGAAACTATAATTCGGAGAAGAAAATAAATATAAGTATTAATATAAATACAAGTTTATTAACCTCAAATATATTACAATAAACTTTCCACGTGATTTATCAACAAAAATACATGAGATATAAACGTGTACCTACTAAAACCGAGTAACTAAGATAAAGAAAAGTCTGTTCCCGAACACCTCTCGCAGTTTGATCGAACTGACTCGCAAAATATACTCAAGTTCCCGTAGATACGTTTGTGTGATACGACGTACCTACACCCCTGAGATGCCTTCTTAACCCAAATTGAAATTTATTTTCGACGGCGCTCCCTTGATTCCGGCTTAATATAATTTTTAGATGATATTTCGAGTTTGGGTTATTTTGCTTCTGTACACCTACATGACTCGACTAATTATTAAATACGCCTTCATATGAAACAAACAAAATGTTTATACACATCTAAAAATCGATTGCGGTATAAAGAAATATTTTTTTTTAATTAAGTAAACATTTAATATAACGCGACACGTTAACAAATATGTACCAGCCAAACTTAGGGTAGTCACAAATAACGCTGATGATATATTATAGTAATTCACAATACAAGAGATTAATATTATATCCGTGAGTTTATGTCATTAAATCTTAGCTATACTTTTCTTTTGAGATTTTGTGTTCGTAAACTGTTTTGTAAAACAGTTAAAAGTTGTTCATATAACGTTCGAATTTTCTCACGGTAATAAGTGAATTAACGCTAATGAAATAAAAAGTAGTCAAGTAAATGTCAGATCAGAAATACCAAAGGTTCTGTAGTCAGGTTGAACGTTAATGAAATTGGTAGTAAAAATATTGTATTATTTTAATAAGTGTTATGAACTAATAGGTGATAACTGTAATATTTAATATTATCCAAAACGTGATCCTAAATAAAGATTAATTTTAGGGTTTTCTTAAATTTGTTTTGCATTTACACATATTTATCACAGCTCCTTAAACTGAAAAGCTTAATATATACAACATGTTTTAAGAAAGATAAACAATCTTTTGATGCCATTCAGTCAAGTTGCAATTCATAGTAGAACCACGCTAACACATTATCTGATCCATGGATGCTTCTGGAAATATTGTATTCTAATGTGGAAATTAACCTATACCATATACTTCCATAAACCACAATCCTTTAATTCTAAAAAATACATCCTAAATCCAAGAATGGTTAAGCGATTTCCGCACAAACTTTCAAGTTTGGCGCGCTAACGAATTCAAATTAACGTTCCCTGAGGGATCATTTAATAACGTAACAAGCTTTCCCTATCTCACCCACATCCCTAAAATCTCAATTATTACCATTTTATAAGCCACCTTGTAATTGCATAGCCAATTATATTTGTTTTTACGGTCAGATAACACCACCGTTCTAATAAAAAATATCGGATGAGCTTAATCAACATCCAATGTTGATAAACCTCGTGTAATTAAAAAAGAGGACAGACTTCGGTGTTTATATATTTGTTGATGGGAACGCGAGAAAGCCGTGTTATTACACATCATAAAAGTTTTATTTTTTACTAAAAGTATCATTTAAATTATTTATTTTTCTATTTATAGCATTGGTGGCTTAATCCATTATATTGTGATTGTTTAAATGTAACGATACTTACAATGGAAGAAACGTCCATTACCGACAATATAATCAGCTACAGGCGACTGTAATGCTCAGGACAGATTTACGACACGTCTATCCAATTACGGCCCAACTTAAGCAGCCAGTTGGGTAAAGCGAAAAAAATCGGGGAGCGCATTTCGCAAATACGGGAGAACGACCTCTTTTACTTGGTCTACATGTAATATAAGGCAGGAAACAAGTAGGTTGGAGCCGGTGCCACAATGGTTAGCGGCCTATTTGCGGACGAGACCGCGGCACCCACTTGTTGTGCTTCCGGCCGAGCCATGCTCCGTCCATTGTGACTAGAGTAGTTCTATTACATGGCCGAGTTAATACATTAAATGGGGGCTATATTTGTATTTGATCTTGGTTTTTATTGTCGTGTGCTTGGGAATAAACGTGAAGTACGGTTATTGATCTTATGGCAAAATATATATATAGCGCAATATCCGAACACAACTTATAAGGACAGTCTGTTGTATGAAAGAATAACTAAGAAACCTACGCAACATTTATAATTGCTCCTCATTTTGATTATAGTGACTGTGAAATGGTATATTTTTTTTTTAATGACCATTTTGAGAATATATTTAATTTTAAGAATATAATATATTTTTTATAAAAGTAGAACATGCAGGATTTAGACCACAGTCCACCATGATGCAAATTAAATAATTCACCAACGCTATTTATCTTATTTTTAAAATCTCTAACGTATTTAGATTTATTCACGATGTGTTTTTTCTATTGGAAATTTGTAACATGCATATAACTTTGAAACATCCAAGGTAGGTATGCTTCAGATTCTTGAATGTCCCGTAAAGACTCTTACCCATTTGACTATTGGTGCTTTCTCTGCTACTTATACATTTTTACAAGTGACAATTCAAAAGGCATTATTCGGTGCTTTGTTTCCAAAGAACAGAAGGTGCATTTAACAAGCGAAATCACAACGGTCGAACGATAAACTGAAATCACCTTTGAACACAATAATTGTGGCTTTTCGACGCATTCTAAACGAGGATTAAACAAGCTATTCAATATTCGTGGCTATTTCTCTGTTCGCATGTTCGCATAGTTGCTTTGTTTCCCGAATTTAAGCCTCGTTAAATAGCCATAGGGAACGTTTGCAATCGTGTCTAGTTTAAGCCAACCAAAAAGGCATTCAACCGCAGTGTTGCACTCGGTTCGGTGAAGTTATTACTAAGTCTGAACACGGCATTACCGCTCAAGACCACAATTTGCTTCAACTTACATTATTTACGTAATTTTAAATTTAAATGGACTCAGTTCATTTTAAGTATTTGAATACTACACTCCACTGCGCAAAAACTTATTAAATATAACAAAACAAAATCGCGATATTCTTATAAGTTCATTAAAATATTTTAAACCTGGCTTTGCTTGGCTTTGATTTTGTAGGTACGGCGATTAACATATACTTACATATATCGCTGTATTGAACAATTAAAAGTAACTTGTTTTTGCTGCAGATATAGCTTATTATGTGACTTAGGAACAGGATATTTATAGACTACTATTTTATTAAATATAAGTCTATATTATAATAGATAGTGTTACTTAATAATTTATGTACACAGAGAAATATTAAGAAAAATATTATCTATTTAAATGTTTGTCCTTCTGATCCTTTTGAAGCACTGCACATTCTGATACTGTTTATTGTTACGAGGTGGTATTACCACGTCCCACGTTATTTTCCATGTGACCTTAAATCTTTCAATTTATTTAATTAATTTATTAAAGTACGTAAGGGACAGCGACACTTGTCATGAAGAGGTTCGTCGGTTACTATAAAGAAGAGTCAGTTACTATATATTACAAAAGAGTGATTACATGAGGCTGTCTCACGGCCGAATTATGGCTAGTTTACACAGTGCGAGCTAGCGTACGGGTCAGCCTGCCGAGTAGATGCACTGCAGTAACTCGCACTGTTTGAACCTCACTTACGTACTCGTAACTCGCACGCGTGAGTTCAACAGTAGCTCGCATCCGAGTTATTTCAACATTTTTTGTTTTTAACCGCCTGCTCACCCGCCAGCAACTCGCACATGGCAGCAGATCCTCCGTCGCTCGCAACGTTTAGACGCGTTCGGCAGTAGCTCGCTAGTCGTGACAGATCAAGCGGGACCCGTGTTTTTTTGTGTTATTGTGTAAAACACGTTCACTCGACATCGCGGCAACGCGCAAGACTGGTCAGCAGCTACTAGGTATCGTGTAAACAGCAAAGGCGAGCCGAGCTACTGGCGCACGAGTAGACAAACCGAGTAGCTATCTGCTGGCTAGGCAGCAGCTCGCACTGTGTAAACGAGCCATTAGCGATTTCTCTCAGACAACCTTTGGGTGAAATATACCAGTATACCTTTATTATTTATTGAAATAATGTTAAATTTCTTACTTGATTCTTCCCTTTGAGCACCAGCACGTTGGTGACGCGACCGAAGGGCAGGCCAAGCTGTATGACCTCCGCCTCGGTGGTCTCATTGGGTATATTCCGTATGTGGATGACGCGGGACGGCTTGCCGACATTCGGTTCCAGTTTCACCTGCAACAAGGGACGAGATCGTAAAATATGTAAATTAAAAAATGCTTATTACATTGTATGCCTTGTCTTACAATTCGACCACGGGGAGTTTTAATTAAAATATTCGATTCGATTCGATACTCTATGCTTACCCCTTTAGGGATTTGGCGTGAAGATGTGTGTGTGTGTAGTATAAAGTATTTGCTGCTATTTTATTTATATAACCATAAATTATAAACAATACATTCAAAGTGAGTACACCATACATACACCCGTTCACATTGAATTCCGTGAAAAATCCCTTGTATTTTTAAAAATCCTCTATGCATTACTAATATCATTCTCAATAATATCGAGAAATTCACTTGCATAAAGAATACAACAGATTTCCCTTTAATTTGAAAAAATATATAAATAGCAACCAAGGTTTGTGTACTACCTGCTACTTATGCTTATGCGTTTCGACCGCTTACGGCCGTATCAAACTATATTTCTGAAATTAACTAAATTTCAAAATGATGGGCACAAATCCCGTGTTATTAATCGACATTTATCCCGTTTCAAATATTTAAATCACAACAAATAGGCAGCACATAAAACAACAATCAAACAATTATGTGCCGGGAAGCTACAAATTCATATCCCACCCCGTGCCGTTCCGCTCCGCATTCAGTTTATTTACACATTGTTTAACGAAGAGTAGCGCTCGTCTAAAGCCTAAACGGCGTTCCAAATGACCGGTCTAATATACATAAATAAGGCTCGCATTGTTAGCGGGGAAGAGTAGGTCGGATAATTGAAAAGTCGATGTAGTATAATTGTCGGGGCTTATCGGACGGGGCCCCGATGTGGGCGCTATTGTTCCCGGGAGAGCCTTTTGATTACGGCGGCGCTGCGGTCGAGACCTCCGATATAATGTTGCTTTGTATGACACTTCACCTTCTATTGAACACCAGCCTGCACCGTAACTTC
The DNA here is from genome assembly GCA_018250455.1 of Polygonus leo. Lineage (NCBI taxonomy): Eukaryota > Metazoa > Arthropoda > Insecta > Lepidoptera > Hesperiidae > Polygonus > Polygonus leo. The sequence continues at coordinate 8,318 of DWNR01004177.1, forward strand.
TACGACTGACGTAGCTGTGAATTTAGGAATAGTGTGTATACGCGATACATAGACACATCGACAGATAAATTTACACGAATATTTTAGAACACATTGGTACAAATGAATTTACAATTTGGGGAGCATTGCTTTGTTTGAAATAAATTATAAAAAATAACATAAATAAAATAAAAAATTGTTAATGCAATCTGGAATACGCTTCACTATGTATTGAAAGACTGATAGACAATTACATAACATGATGCTGACATCAAAATTTTCATAATATTTCAGGGTACGTCCTTAAAAAAGTCACTTTTCATATAATTATATTATTAGGTACAGTAATTATTTGTATTATTGTTACATGTTATTATTTAAACATGACTCGATAAATTATTCAGAAATGTAAAAATAGACTATAGAAAAAGTAATTGAATCCGAAATAAAAAATGCTACATATACTGATATTATTTATTTATCCTTTAAATTGGTGAATAAACAAAATTATGTCTTTCTCTTATGTCAACTCGTTTAAAGAAAAAATAATGTATGTTTTGGAAATGATAAACAAAGACAACTGCGTGTATCGAAACAATACGAATCTCGTTATAGTCGACATCAAAAGGGCCAAATCTTACGGTCAAATCTCCGTAAGTAAACAAATAAAAAAATATTTTTCCAAACTCCCTTGCTAAAGGGAGGAATAAATCGTGAAACACGTTCGCCCACCTTGAGGGTATTTTCTTTCTTCGCGAAAGAAAACAACTGGTACGTAAAACGTAAAGAAGGACATTGCTTTCGTTGGGTCAGAAAATCTGCGAAGAACGATTTCCACATCAGACACTTTAAATCATCCGCTCCGTCTCACATTTCATCCATAAATATTAAATCCTGGCTTGGTTGGTGGAATAGAAAAAAAGAGATATCGTGTGACGTTTTCCTTCGAGGATTTCCCGGAATCGGACAATTTTCCCTCTGATCGCTTCAGCTGGTGTTTATTGAAATAGTATTTCTCAGTTGGCCGCCCCCGGGGCGAGATCATTAACTATCTTACGCCTACGCTCGGCCTAATGACCCTTCAAGCAGTCTCTGAGACTTTCCACTTACAAGAAAGGGTGGTAATCTCATTACGTTAATGGATGCATTTCTGATACTTTTTAATTCTACTGTATACCCACCACGGAATGATTCGTTGACATAATTTTACAATCGTTTAAATACGTAAATTTATTTTTAAATTAAGAAAGCCAGCTTCTATGGAGGACATGGATTTTTTTATTGATTCAACAAAATAGGAGAAATATTCCGATAATGTTGTCAAAAAAATATGAACAATAAGTAGAAATTTTAAGTTTTTGCACTCTACGTTAAATTAATGTATTTATTTTATGAACATTTTCGATTTTCGGTTGCAAATTACCATTTATATGAAACTACAACGTTATTCCATAACCGTTAAAGCAGAAATGTTTACAGACATCTTTCATAATTAAACCTTGAAGTTTGTGCATAAACAAGTCTTTTGCACAAAGAGAACATAGTTTGATGGAGCGAGTAACTCAACTCAAGTTTGCCGAGTGTTTGTAGTCAAAAGTGGATTAAAGATTTAGATTGCCATTTCCAATTAGTATACCTAATCATATACATATGCTAAATTAGTGATTGAAGTAGGCAAAGATCACGTTAATGAATATAATATAGTTGTGTGACTATCTTTATAACTTTGCCTACGATAACATGTTTTATGTTTTATAACACGCTAAACCCACGTTCACTGAATTTTGAAAGTTTACGAAGCTGTTAATATTTCAAAACCATTATTAGGTACACTAGTATAGTCTTATCCGTCAGAACTTTTAATTGGCAGTTTATAGATTATTGTTACAAAATGCTCTGTGAAAGCTGTACCTCGTAGCCAATATTGATGTCTATTTTGCCCAGTTTTGTTTAGTACGTAATAGGATACTATGGTAATTGGGCATTAAAAGTTATTCTATGAAATACGAACGGAGCTAACTTACCGCACAATGGGTGTATTAAAATGTTTTGGAGCAGCAGTATAGCATCGGTATAGCAGATTTGTTAAAATTGTTTCATAATTATACAACATAGTAATTTAATAGTTTCAGGGGTTTGGATTATTCCTGTTTATAATCGGTTTATCTTACCCTGATGTTCTGTTTTGGAACTTAACCCACCTTGATGGACTTTGCAAAGTCCATTTATTATTCTCGCAATTTATCTCTAGTTTTATTACCCTTATAACTATTTGTTCCATTGCAGTTTCAAAATAATTTTCATTTTAAATTTAGAAGCCTTATTTTACGATCTTATTTGAGCCTTATTTTACAAATTATCTTCGGAAGTGGATAAATATCTCTACGAAAAATGATCAAAATCTATCAAGAATAAACGGTTGAATAAGTATAACGGTAGAAGGTTGAATATCCAATTTCATAAAACTTTTTATATTCGTATAAAATATATTGTAAGGGTTAGCACGTTGAACTTAAGGTTTATTTATTTATGAAATACTTTACTTAAATATAGAAAAGTATCACATTTTGTACATGGTGTATTAACCCAGTTAACACTTTTATATTTTTGATCAAGCGTCCCATTTAATATTAATTATTTTATTTGCCTTTAACAAGCCCTCATAATCCTCCGTGAAGCAATTTATTGTGTTTCGGTATGGAGAGACGTGGTTGCCGACTATACATAAATGCGAGGCGAACATCTTAGTCCTCAGGGGTAGCAACGCACCTGTGATCAAACTTAGGTATGACTCAATCGTACTTGAG
>DWNR01004178.1:0-11103 GCA_018250455.1 Polygonus leo
ACCTTGTGGATCTAAATTTATTTATTTATAATTATGGATAAAAAATGAATTTCGTTAATAAAACAGATGAACGTAGAAATCACGCAGTCGGATCTCGTACTATATCTGATACACTCGATTCAAAAGCACCACTAAATACGCCCATTATTTTGTTAGAACGTGTTATTGCTACCAATGAACTTATGAAGATATTAAATTTACATTTAATATTCAGTTCATTGGTTTATGTATTATTTTTTTGTTCGAGGTAAAGAGGAACATCAACAATGTTTTGACTAGAGATGCTACGAATAGTGATCATGCCTAATATCGAAAATTCTGCCACACTTTTAGGCGGGGTAGTTGGATATTCGACTTTCTCACCATTTCGCAGGCGACGGAATAGGAGAATATTCGTGGCATATCTAGTTTAGGGAAATTCGAAATTTCGTATTAGAGATATCGGCACTTGTATTAAAGATACCGTGTGATTCTCTTACGTGATGCGTTTGGTGGAGTGGTGAGCCGGATCGTGGAAACCATTATATCCGCGAATACGGATATTCGGTATCAAGATATGCGGATACCTATACGGATTTTAACTTTCTACACAACATGACGGTAGGCGTGACTTTGATAGTTGTGGTCACTTGTCTTCATTCGTCTTCGATGTTTGTCCAGAACATAACAGAATGTAGTAGTTGTTTATAGTGTAACTAACCCGAACCTATTCTTTAGTGAATATAAAATAACCCTGTGAATAATATATATGTATTGAAAATATATAATATAATAACGTAAAAGATCCGTAAAAAGTCACGGATACGGACATGGATCTTTTTTCTCCCTCGGATATCCGCGGATTCGGATACAGATATCCGACCACGGGCCATCAATCATTCAGTCATAAACTAAATGACATAAACAAAAATACATAAGTGCCATTCTACTAAGATAAGGTAAAAATTAATCGGCTACAGGGAAATAAATGAATTACAGTACATCGGTTTATATATCACATAAATACCCTTAATTACATAAATAAATAATATGGTTTTCCGTTATAACTCGCTATAATTTTATACTGAGTTGTACGTAGGTCATGTAAGTTTGGATATTCATTATTTCACATTAAAGTCTAAGTTCTTTACGTTTTCCTAATACGCTAAGTTTTAATTAATGTGTATTATCAATGAAGGAAGAGCTCTCAATTGATGCAAATTATTTTTAAGGTGGAAAGAAAGTAAAAATAAGTATGATATACTATACATATATACGCACTGGAACTTGGCTTGACATAAACTTGTACTTATATATTTCAATATCATCAATTTATTTTGAACATATTTCGAAAATTAAATTTCTTCTTCAAAAATAAAATCGGTTTCTTCAAAGGAAGGTCATAATTTACTTTTCGTCATAATTTTCCCGATTCTATGATTAAGTAGTTAAGTTATGTACTTAATTAAATTACTGAATAACTTACTTAATAATTTGATCGGTTGGAAAACAAAAAATATAATTATTAAATAACCTACTTAATAATTTGATCCGTTGGAAAACAACAATTTTATTTGTAACATGGCGTCTGTGAACTCGCGCCGTAATTTTATATTCATTTAACTCAAAATGACACAAAATACCGCCTTTGTTTGCCCGACCACTAAATCCCAAATACTTCGCGAAGCGTTCCCCAAATTACAAACCGCAACAGACCCTCACAAACACGTTCAAAGGGTAACTTGATATAGAACATCCTTTATGGTATTAAATAAAACTGTGTTTTGAAAATACTTGACAAGTAAATTCTCTACTTCGCAGTGTTTAGAGAAAAATAAGACCAAATGATTTATGGGTTCAAATTAGCAAAATGTTTAAGTTTAATATACGTCAGATCGTTTCCAACATATCTATACTAGTAATATAGAGCTAAAGAGTTTGTTTGTTTGAACGCACTAATCTCAGGAACTACTGGTTCGAATTGGAAAATATTTTTATGTTGAATAGTCCATTTAATTTTATGACCAATTTTTTTAAGACCAATAGGAGCGTAGTATCAACGGAAAATGTTGCAAAAATGGGGAAAATTTGTCCCACTCTCTCTTAGTTGCGCGGTTAACTTAAATAGTAGAAAAATATTATTTTTCTATTATTTTAGTTATTTATTTGTTTTATTATTTTTTATATTTTACTAATCTTGGATAATATTGTATTCATATTACATAATAATATCAGATATCGATAGTAATCAGTCAACCTAAGACTGTGTTTCCTTGACCCTTGATTTGCTTAATCTTTGACAGACTTTATATCGGTTACAACTTTATCTTTATCATCGTGATAATATGATAGAAATGTCACAGTTAAGAGGACGAATTCCTTATTGTCTACATAGATAGTTTTATGCGCCTATCAAATTTAATTTTACAGTACACTTTTCGCTGTGGCCGCTGAGGCGTTTGTATTTATCTTGTTTAATTAAAATTTAAATAGTCATATTTCGAAATAACAACAATGATCCGAAAAATCAATTGTATACGCAATAAATTACTTGAAATTTTTAATATTCTGTGCTGAATACACTATGTTAATTTCATTGAGAGTGCATGTGACAATGCATATTTTACAGTTTAATTTTGCAAGTGTTTGTGATGGCAAACAAAAACAACAAAAAGAAAGAGAAAACCATGCATTTTTCAACACAGAACAGATATTTATTGATTAAAAACAAACCGTGTATCGCTAATGATTAATGTGTTTTTATTATAGAAAAAATCCTGCTAAATCTTTTATTGTGACGATAAGTGAAACTTATTAAGCAATTCCGGGTTTTGATCAAATAAGTTAATTGAAAGTTCTAGTAGTAGGCTCCAATCGTACCCTAACATTTTTAATAAATCCCTATGTTCCCCAAAAATGTGTATATTCCAATGTCCACACTGTGAAAGTAATATCAAAATCAACACATAAAACATCTTTGATTTAATTATTTCAAAATACAGACGCATCTATTGATAAAATATATGTAAAGAAAATTATTAACCTATGTTTTCATTTACCTTGTGTTTTAGTTGCTAGCCTAAGTCCTCATTCCCCTAAATTCCCATACTCACCGTGAGCTAAAGTGCTGCGAGGTGCGTGATACGGACTTAAATGATTTGGCAATCGTGTCGTTGCTCGTGTCGTGTTTAGATACATAAAAATATATTACATCACCATAGTTATTGCAGGGAAAGGTTAGTCGAGGTTATGGAAAGGAGAGAGGCAGACGGACAAGGATTCGTCACAACGGATCCAAAAAATAACAACAAACATTGGATAAAAAAAAAAAACAAAAAACCAAAATCTCAAATCGGACCACACTAGACAACTTCGTGACATAAACTCCACCACTTTTTATGTAAAGTGCTCGTCTTCGGTTACAGAGGCAATTGAATGGCGATTCACAACAGCCGGTGATCGTGGTATGCGAATGATGATGCCGTGTCAGTTCAAAAGGCTCACTACATACTGTTATTTGTAAAAAAGGGTAAATTCGTACAGCGCTATTAAAACTCCGCTGACCTCAGGCGTTTAATCGTCAGGCCTCGTTTGACAAATGCGCTTGCGTCGTGGAACAGACCCTCTTGGTGGGTCTCCTGTTTCAAGTCGGCGACACCGGTGGGCGCTGTCGCCGATCTCCTTAGCTTTCTGTTAAGCCTCTTCGCTGCCCTCGAGCACAGGTAGTTATCTGGCTTTCTAAACCTAGGGACAGGACGGGAGGTGGGAACGGGGCCGCCAGACCGAAAATTATAGAGGGTTTAAAAAATAAATATCCATAAATATATATACTTAAATCGTAAATAAATAACGAGCTTTTCGTTATAGACACACGTGCTGATAGTTCAAGTATTACAGTAATAAATCTTTTCTTATAAAAATATTGGATATCAAAAATCTTTTGCTTACCTTGTGAGCGATTCCTTGTAATCAATGTCATCTATCCCGAACCTCTCTCGGAGATTCCTGAACACCAGGGGACAGTATTCCTTCACCTTAAAATGGGAAGGCATATTTTCTCTGCAAAAGAAAAAGTATTTTTAAATCTATTTTCATATATTTACTTGTATGTATTTCTTTTCCCTGTTCTTCTCCATAGCCAACAACTTGTACCTAGTTCATGAACATTCAAATAGATTTGTATTTATCTACTTAAACCAAATATTTTATGGTTTAGATATCTGACTGTCCTGTGTGAGTGTGTAGTGCTGTTGTGTTCTGTGTTTGGAGATTTTGTAGACCAAGTTCAATTTTAGAAATTCTATCTTAGTTCTCCGGAGAAGCAATGTGCTGATGATTGACATCAAGTAGATTATGCATGTACATAAGTGTACCATTATTGCAATTTTCATATAATCTCTTATTTATAGTTTATAATCTTATTAATTTTTACTAATATTCTATCCAATATAAGCTTGTTTATCTAGCTGAAAATAAAAACAGAAAAACCCAAAATTGTCATTTTTTTTCTCTATTCCATTATTTCATAACTTTATTGTATTAACTCAGACATGTCATTTTCTTACAGATCTCTCTTAAATAATATGACTTGTATTACACAAGGTTCCCTCATAGTTGTAAATAGCTAATTGAATCATCTAGTTAATTGCTTCTATGATATGCTGCTATTAATAGCATTAATTCTCAATTGGATATCTCCTAGGCGACAGAGTAGACATCGTAACCATAAACATGACTATAATTTTTTTGATGACTTCATTCATGATTATAGTAGGTGACCCGGCAAATATTGTTCTGCAATATAAATTATAATTTTCTACCCCTTTTTAACCCCAGTAGGCAATGAGTTTCAATAAAATACGAAACATGTCTTCCATAAATTCTGTTAAAGAACATTGTCCTATACATTGTACAAACTTGGCCCTGTTTAGTCACCCACTTATTAGCAGAATTTCGGAAAATCCTTTCTTATCACATGCTTACGTCATACAAAGAACACACCCTCAAAATTTCAGGTTCTCTACAATCAACGTTTTACGATGTGCATTGATCTGTCCGACAGTCATTCAGGAGCATTTAATATGTATAGATTGTATAGACTATTATCAGTATAAATTAATAAACGTCTTACTTGTTGAATAGATGATTGTCGACTTTGAGCTTAGAGTAAGCTCTGAAATCATCTGGTAGCAACATGACTGGTATTGAGACATGACTTAACTCGTTTATCTGAAAACAAAAACATATAAGATATGGAAATAGAACTGATAATTCAATTATGATAAGAACCATTTCATTATTTAGAATGCTGTAAAGACAAATGTTTTTGATGAGTTTAATGGATTACGTCTGCATTATGAAAATGTTTACAATTTGTGATATTACTATTATACGAGTATTAAGTCATATAATAACAATTAACTTATTTATTTTGAATGTCATGCATAAGCACCTTGTATATAGCATTAGCAACATACATTTTGTTAAAATAATGTTAAACTCATTGATATTTGATATACTGCATGACAAAATCATAATCAGGGCAGATTGACTCAGTGTCCCAGTATTGGATTCCCAACCAAGGAGAAAATATATGTAAATGATGAGTTTAGATTTCTATTCAAGGTGTAGGCATTTCCAATTCCCTTTTTAAGTGTTCGTGGCATTCAGAACATACATAATCCTAGTGTAGGTGTAATTAAGTGCATATAAATTCTACAATTTATTTGTTTTTAGCCACAAAGGAAAATAAATACATTTAAATTTTAGTTTAACTATTTTAGGAGTAGTCTATCCAAATACCTGATAAATATTGAATAAAGAGGCCTAAATATTTCAGGCATTACTATATTATTGTCATAATATTATATTACGTAATTACTTAAATTTTAGGCATTTATTCAATTTTAAGATTTTGTAATGAATTTTATGTAAAAGATTACTAAATTTAATCCTCCAAAAAACAATAATTCGTATGTTTCAGTTAGAAGAGATTGCCAACCATACATCACCACCAATCACATGTAGTTATGCATCTTGAGTCAATTACAGGTATTAGCCGTCATCACAATCAGGTATAATAAGACCTCATGTTACTTCTGTACTAACAAAATAAAAAGTCAGTCATTGTGCATTTTATAAAGGAGATAAACAGTGCAAATAGTATGATATAAAGAAATGACAGATCAAAACGGTCTTGATATGTTTTCTGGCACATCACGCCCTATATGAGTAGTAATCCAACCACTATATTTACTTTCAATGACATATATTGAAACAATAATACAGTTGATCATATGCCAGCAACAGCGAAAAATAATTCCAAAGTATACATTGATGGTCATTAAAATCTTAGTCATCTTATCTACTCATTGCTGTAATTAATGAGCATGAATTTATGAGTTTTAAAGGGACTTGGACATTTTTTTTACTATTTGATAAATATAACGAAAGCTTTTATTTATCTGCTAGTTAACCTTAAGATAATCATTATATCTACTCTTATCTACCTTCTGCATTATAAACATCTTGTAGTCCACCTGATGGTAGCAGTCACTGCCAATCATAAATATAGACAACCAAGATGGGTATAAAACAGTGATATTGTAATGGCAACTTTTGATTATGACTTTATGTGTATTAAGATTTTATTAATTAGTAATTAAATGTTAATTTTATGTCTCAATTTCAACATTTTCCAGAAGTTCTAAACATCTTCCCAGGGTTGGGTGACACTGAATTTTACTAGGTCATTCTCACTTTATAAACATAACTTTTTAAAAGTGATGTTACATTAAATTTTAAACAAGCATATAAATATCACTTTATTTTCACTGAAAGGAAACATAATTCATAGAAACACACCTTGGACACCAAATCCTTCTCATTCTAAAAAACTCCTATATCTAGCTTTGGGAATACATTTTGTGAATATTGTGCGTGATAAACTCAAACCATCAATTGAGAGTACTGAGCTCATTCATAATTTTTTGACGATCAGTACCTTCTGATGAATATCACCGCACCCTTTTAACATTTTTTACGCTATTATTATGAGAAAAACAGCTGTGACAGTGGTAGTATGCTTACCAATACATTCAAATATAATTTGTTAGACATCTTGGTCAACAGTCATAATATACCTTTGACAACATTTAGGATGGTTATGTACCCAAATTACCTTGCAATCTTTTCTTTTATCATTAAATCCAGTGGTAATGATAATTATTTTAAATAATCATAAAGCTAGTCAAGAAAGGGACTGTAGTCTACAAGTAGAAGATCGACCATATCTTTGTGATACAAAGTAAACAATAAAAATAACAATAAACACTCGAATGACATAATATTGTTGCGGCAAATACAGTAATGCACGTAATAATGTAATAATCGCCTCAAATACGATTAAGTACTTTACTCTTCCTATTCTCGGGTTAATAGGTGTGCGAATAAAATGAAACATAATTACCGTGTGATTCACACCCCACATAAAAACTGACAGCAACGGTTCATTAGCACGGAACAATTTCACTTTTTGATGCTTTACACGAATATGTTTCTTCTTCAACTTGCTCAATCCTGTGCTGGGAACGGACATTTTGGATTTGTTTACAACACTCGGTGTTCGCCCACTGGATGTAATTTATAGCGCAAAGTGGTAGTTAAACCATTTTCAGTCCACGGAAAACGGGATACAGTTAGAAAATAGGTACCAATAGGAATTTTAACGCGAAACTCGACACCTATCAATAGACCCAAACGGCTTTTTGACAGCACAAATTCTCATCCATCCAATACTCGTTTACTCTCTCTGGTTCTCTGTCCGCACTCTGCCGTCTCTGCCATAAATGTATAATCTATGCTCTACTCTGTGCACAACAGCAAATGCACAGATAATACAACAGAATTAAAGAGACTCTAAGTATTATTTGCATACAAATCAATGTATATTAATTTTACGATTGTCCATCTTCTTTTGTGTACATAATTTTTTAGTAGACAGAATACAAATACTAATATTGAAGGAAGCAAAGAAAATTAGTATCAATGTAACACTCAAGAAGTGTAATTTAATTTTACTCCTCTGTAGAGTATAATTTTCATAATACAGGGTTCCCAGCTTACAGGATTCCCCTAGTTATAAGCTGTAAATAACTAATATAAAAATATTTTAAGGGTTTCGTAAGGTTTAATTTAAGAGCACTTTAGTTGTTGATATTTTATTGAAAAGCAACTATTAAAACTTTATTTTTGTCCATCGCTCACTGTACACTTCTAATTTTATCAATAAAATTGATAATACATGTAATTTTCAAAATGTTTTGAGACATGAGTTCCTGGATGTATTTAGTATTCTATAAAATTTAAGTGAAGAATTGACCAAGGGGGGACGTTAAGGATTTGGTGTGAAGATGTGTGTGTGTGTGTGTGTTGACCAAGGGAGTACCTGCCTTCCATTGCCACTCTACTGCCAACTGAGACTCAGTTTAGGAAGTGTAATTGCTAGAAACACAACAGTTAAGTACAAGATGTACACCCTAAGTGATAACATCGCATCTGAAATGGAAATAAGGTAGAGGTTTAATCCAACTACATACTCGTAATATGATCCTGAGTTATAGTGACCAATACATATAACTACAACCTAACGTATTGATTTGGTACTATAAAGGAGAGATCGATTTTACATTTATATAGAGAACTGTTCAGTTACTGTAAGAGATCATCAGTTTTACATTTAGTTTCCCTACCTACTTATTTTTAGTTTTAGGGGTAAATATTTTTCGGTAGTAGCAACATTGATAACAAATGTCAAATACTAAAAGTCAATGTTTGTCAATGTTGACGTCGACGTCGAGCAAGTCGAGTCAATAAAATTAGCAAAAAATTTGAATGGAAATTATTTAAGTGAATTTATTGAATGAAGTCGCAGTTGTGGATCATATCGAAACCGAATTACGATTTTAAAACCAAGCAAATTATAAATTGGTTAATTTATTGATTATTAATTTAAAAAACGTAGAACGTTAAAGCGCGATCGAAACTACGTTTTGTACACAAATATAATAATGGTAGCGGCAAGTCCCAGTCCATTCGTGTATTGGGCTCAAACGCAAAAAACTGTATCATTGAGGATCGATTTGAAAAATGTTACAAACACGGCTGTGGATGTGGTAGATAATCGTATTAAATTCTCGACAAATGGCACTGGCGCTCGCGGACAGTGCCATTACGCTTTCGAGCTACATTTATATCAACAAATCTTACCTGTAAGTACACGATATATTCTTTGATATGATTATATTAACGCTGTTTATATTTAACTCACGATAATATTCTTTATGTGCTGAATGTCCAAGATAAACAAAGACGAGACATAAACATCCAAATCGAGAACAGATAAATTTAAATTCGTAAACTAGCCGTTTGCTTAGCCTAAAATTGACTTCCATATCATGTCATGACAGTAATGATACTTATTCTATTTTATGTAATTATTATAGTATGTACTAAATTATATGACTTGCTGAAGACTCTCAAAAAAGATCAATGCAGTAGTTTTTTATTTATTAAATTATTAAGATATAAAAATAAGGCCAGTTGATCAGACTTTAGTAACCAGCAAATTGGACATTTCAAACTATATATAAAATAACCCATTTATTTTAAGTGTAAACAATTTATAAAAAAATAGCAATACAATTAATAATATCTTGGTCAAAGTTCAATAATGTTGTACCATACCTAAAAGAATAATTATCCTTCATTTCATTGAATCTTTACTTTAATTTACTATGAAAATTATGTGGAGATCGTTATTATTATTTAAATGTATCTTTCCTAACAGGATCCTGTCGACGGGAATGTTGCAAATGTTCGTGTATTTGAAAATAGAGTGGATATAGTGCTTAATAAGCAAGACCCTTTGTGGTGGCCCCGACTGACTGCAGAACCACAAAAACCAGCATGGCTGAAGGTAAACTTGGCTTTTTATGTTCAAACATCATGAATAATAACCATTACGATTTACATTTTCACACTATTGTGTTTACAATTAATAAATGTTATTCTGAAGTAAATTATGAATATATTTTCATGTTAATGAATAAATTTTAAATACATGTCAAAATCTTTTCAAAAGAGCTAAAGCTAATACAAAAAAGCTATATGAAGTTTCACAAATACTATTATATTATTAAGCACTCCAAAAGACTTAGCTCAGTATATAGTTGATTACGTACAAACATAGGAAAAGAGTTTGCCATCCATCTGATAAAAGGTGATAACAACCAGACATGGATACCTGCAATGAATCTCAGGAAGAGTAAGTGTGGAAATTCTACAAACTTGAGCTTGTTTTCGGATGCAATACAACCATGGAAGACTGAGAGGGTTATCAATTGTATAAGTGTGTCTCTGTTGTTGTTTTGTTAGACTTTTTTTTTTATAAAAGAAGAAGCCATTTATTTCACACCTTACAACAGTCATAAACAATCATAACAGTTGTAAATAAAAAAAAGTTGTCATGAAAACAGCCACTGGTTTTTACTACTTATATTTTGGTTTCTAATTATTTTTTATATTTATGGGCATAGAGAAAGAAATAAACTAAAATATCAATGAAAACATCTTATAACACTTGCAGACACTAGTTTTGAAATGCAAGGTGATTTTTTCTTAGATCAACTTTGACCTGTGGAAATCAGAGGATGGCGGTGACAGTGAAGAAGAAGTCCGTGATGTTATGACAGACTACCCTGGCATGTTTGACAAGCTTCATAAAGAGGAAATGGGATATCGGAAAGGTATATTTTTATCCACAATTTTTTTTATATAAGTGATAATAGTTTTTTTTATTAAGTGATAGTAGTTTTTTTATTGTATAAAGTTAGCAAACCAGCAGAAAGTACTTTTCCTTGTAAGACTGAATTGTACCAAAGGTTGACCACAAATGCATTGCTACCTCTGAGGATTAAGATGTTTACATTGTGCTAAGGTTTGGTTGGCAGCCACAACAACAACCTGGCATGGGTGTGCCTTCTTTGTACTGTCCCAATTTTTTTTTTTAACAAATATAAAGAGGTATTCTTCTTTGTATGTTTGTTTCCAAATAATTGTGTATAC
>DWNR01004179.1:0-11102 GCA_018250455.1 Polygonus leo
CCGTAGAGAATTCCTCACTGCCTCAGGTTTATTATCTGTAAATAGAGTGATGAATTCCACCGATCCATTTAGTAGCGTGCTACAGGTGGCAGCGTATGGCCTTGGTTCCAATTGTGGCTTGGGGATTGATTTTAGTAGTACCAAGCGATTTAATTACCGATATAGAATTTCACGACAGCATTAGAAATACTTGTTACAATTTTAACTCTATAATGGTTCTTTCAATTAATTCAGTAATACAAGCTTTGGGACGGATCCAAGAAGCAGAAGTGTGTGACAGAAAATAAAACGGTAACATCCTAGACAACACAAGTGGGAGTCGATGCGCGGCATTTTAATTTTGATGTCTCGAAATCTCTAGAGTTGAAAGTATTTGATCAGATTTAATATCAAAATAAAAATATGTTTGTTAAATCTGTTGAAGGTTGATATTTTTGAAATGGTAGACTCATTGATGTTAGTATATTGGACCACGGCAACACTTATTTTTGTCTTGTAGAAGCGGTGTAATTTTGCCCTGTTGTTTGTTTGGCATTCCATGTTAGTTCACGAGTAACAACACATCGATTTTAGGTTCCTGTAGTACTTGAGGGTTTGTTGCAATTTTTATAAAGAACAGTAAACACTTGATAGGAGCTGCGTATGGTAGCAACACTCAGTTTTCACATTAGAAGCGCTATACCTATAGCAATACATATTTTTTGTTATAACATGAATAGAATACACACGAACGTGAGATAGTGGTATGAATCGCGAGTCTGCCGCATTCGTAGACGCAAACCGCCAACGTAGACTATCCAAAATAAACCGGCCGTTCTGGTGAGGATCTATATAATATTTCAGTCCATAGCCAGCAAACGATGCGAGATCGTTGAGCGTTAGCCGAGCGTAACATAGCACATCTCATAATTTCATTCGCTATTCAGTATGCATCCTAATGCAATAGTCTGTTCTTCGTCACAGCTATTTTCTGCTTCACAGCAGCATTTTGCATGATTTTATGTAGCTTCGCGTTTAAGTATGCGCGGATATTTTTTTATTACCTCTAGGTAGGTCGTACTGTTCTAGTTCTAGTATTTGCAAGTGATTACGATAGATATGTGGCAATGATAATATACAACGTATCCATATTTGTACGTATATCTATTTTACGTTTGGAACTATTGCTTGGGTTTGATCTTCATTTAGACAAAGATTAACAGAGATCTAGCTAGATTCTGCCTCTGGATGTTTGTTGTCTTTGTTTGGATCCAACATTACCATACCAAAGAGAATTCTAGTACAAAGCTATGAGGTATTTCTTTTGTTTGAAAACTGGGAATACGAACTATTAACTGATTTGAATGTAGGCACTACAATGCCTAGATTCTAATTTCTTCTAGATTAATTACGTCAAATAGAAATATCGTAGACACAGCATTATTAAAACTTTTATATATATCGAAACAGTTTGATAAATGATATTATCTTGAACTTTGTTTAATTTAAACATGCTAATAAATTGTGACCTATACTAGTTACACAAGTATTGTAAATGTCAAGAAAGTGTATTTTAATATTTTATGAGTACGTACATATGCAAACGATAACAGAGATGCTTTAAAAACACAATACTCTTTGTTGACATTTGTAAGACACTTTGAAGGTGGCAAAACATTTCAACGGTTATATTGCAGAGATACTTTCACATGTATTTCGGCAATTGGCAGTAGTGTTATTGGTTTGAAGGGTGTAGTAAGGGAATTGGTTTTCTACGCATCTCCAGTGTCAGGTATGAGTTATTGATTATAGATTAGGGCAGGCATCGTTTAACACTCGATAAATTTAGTGCCGTAGCTGTCGAGGCAGTGACGGCCACGCCCCTAGCGCTTGCCTAGCTTTTTCTCACTCAATATTATCGGACTAATATTTTTATATTAATTGCTAATGCCTAATCGCTTGCAGACTTTTCCATCGGTCAAATTTTCTTTCAAGAAGATAAATCACTCTCAAATGTCAGCGCTGAATTGAGAGTACAAAATTAATTTTGATTAAAAAATAAACTTATCTTTTTATTTGCTCCTCCAACCTTGTTGTCTATTTTCTGTTTCAATTACATAAAACCCAGTGAGTAAATTGAGGACCAACAACGTTTAAAACATAAACTAGGTTTCGATTATCCAATAAACGTCGAGATTGGAATACCGTTTCATCATCGTAGCGAATTAGATTAAGAAAATTGGCTACAGGAGTTTACTTAGATGGTCTTGACAAAGTAAATATTGCATAAAGATTTAAGTGTGTACGCATTTATATTTAAATCATTGTCAATAACGTATTATTGCTTGCCTTTGAATACTTTGAGGCTTCATTGAGAGGCTTCTTTATTTCTTAGGGTAATACAAACACTGTGTAAGATCTATTGTGTATTCGTCGTCGTTCGTTTAATGGTAAACCTTGGATGGAATATTCAAAATGAAAACATTAATAGCTTTGTTTTATAGCGATGCGATACACGTACGTAAGTACATCAATTTTATGTTTGGTATCGGTCGTTTTTATTACTGACCATTGGTGGTTACCACTGGACGACGAATATTCTAAATGAGAAGTATATTATAACGACCCGGCAAACTTTGTTCTGCCATAAAATTATATAACTTTCTGTCCCTTTTCAACTAGGCGATGAGTTTCAATAAAATACGAAACACGTCTCCATAAATTCTGTTAAAGTAGTTTGGACCAAGGAATTACGTTGTCCCATACATATTTACTCCGGTTTTAACTGATAGAATTTCGGTAAATCTTTCTTTATTGTATGCCTACGTCATACAAAGAACACACCCTCCGAGTTTCAGGTCTCGATCAGCGGTTTAGGCTGTGCTTTGATCCGTCAGTCAGTACTCAGTACTCAGTAATTCAGGACAAAGCATTGTATATGTATAGATAAATATACTAACTTAATATTCTTGTTATAATTTATGTGGAAGCAAAATTCATCATTCACAGATATTTAGTTGTAAGCTAGACATCCAAATTTAAAGTAAATAGTAACCTAGATCAGTCTCTCTTGGAGCCGCCCATTCTATGTAAATTTGTAATTGTTTTGTATACAGACAAAACAATTACAAATTTACATTACATTTTAATTTTATCACAGAGAGTATAATATTTTGTACGCCGTATGCAATATATTTATATTTAGAGCATAAGAAGGTATTAAAATGAGTCTCTATAAATTTTGTGTTATTGCAGCGTAAATTCTAAATTATATCGTCAGTATTCAAAGCAAAACATCATTATAGTTTTGGCACCAAGTATTATGGTATCCTTACAAATTGGCAGTTAACTAGAGTCGATAATGAGTTGTGTAACCGATACAACAACAGTGGTAGCGTCAAATCCGTCATTATATTCATTAACACGCATTTTATTTACACTCATATCTATTCTGGTTTGAAGTTTTCCGTATTGTGACCAAGCTTCAAGTGAATGACGCGCAGTTTAGCCCGAGAGACTCTCGAAGCAAAATAATCGTTCGATGAGTGGTCAGGGCTGTCCGATTCAACAACAGAATATGGAAATTTATAATTGGCCAGGCATCTTAGGAATAATCGTTTCGCATTTTTTAAATTATTCCGTATTTACCATTATAAATTACTTACCAGATAGAGTGAATTGATGGAATTAATAACAATTTATTTGTCAATAATTTTACAGGAACAAAGCAGACGTAACTTAATTTGACTCAACTCTCTCAACTCAACTCAACTAAACTGAAACTAGAACGCCAGGAAGTATTATGATGTGCAGGTTTCTTAACATATTTACTACACCATTAAAGTCAACAATAATATTATAATGAACAAGTATTAAGAAAACCCTAACAACTATATATAAAAAGGTCCAATTTATTGCCATAACCAAAAAAACCTAAACATATGCGTTTGTAGCAGGTAGCAACCCTACGAGTGGTATGGGCCGTGAAAATAAACATTGACCTGTCTAGAGATTTGCCGCTAACATTCTTAGATCAGTGGTTTTTTGTAGATGAACTCCGTCAGGAGAAGCGATGAGAGAAGTTTTGCTCAGTATCCCAGAAACAGTTCAAAACAAACAAAAAATATACCCTATAATCTTTATATATAACAATGAAAATGTGCCACGATTATTGCACTATGATAGTGTTGGATAAGTAGGGTTGAGTAAAAAGATAAAAATAGAGAAAAAATAGAAAAAAAAACGAAACGGTTTTTTTTTAAATACAAGTGTCTATAAAAAAATATAATCCTATACAATTAATATGTAATCCTAGACGTAATAGCAAAAAAATATATGAAAGAAGCTGGTATACTCATAAAAGCGCTGAATATAAAAGTCAACGTTTGCGAACGGAGATTGGAACAAAGCTTGCTATCGCAATTATCCACTTAAAGCCCGCCTTATCTAATATTAAACGGTATTCATAACCAATACGCGTTGTAGAATTATTAAACTTTGCCTTTTTTGCATTAATATTCAGAAAATAAGCAAAAAGTATAGTATACAAATGGTTATGATTACAAATTGATTTCACATCGCAGATGGGAATATTGCTTCCCCTTACTCACGGCCGTTTTTTCCGAAATACATTGTATTATTGAAACGAGTATACATTCAAACTGATGTTTCGTATGGATTATTTTGTAACCGATATTTTTATTATAATACCGGGGTCCCTACTAAGACCGATCACAGATATTATAAAGTAGGGAGAGTGGTAGCGGTTTTAGAAACATGTGGAGTAGACTGGAATGGTGGTAGATTTTTAATCGAAAGATTTGTATGCCCATTAGAAATTTATTTATTACGCGCTTTAAATAATGTCAGGTTTACTGGCAATATTTAAAACGAGCAAATACTCCGAAAAAAGTCACCAAGTAGTCTAATAGACGCTGAGTATAATCCTCCTCGTTCCGAGAGGAAATCCGTACACTTTAGTGGGTCAGTATACGATGATGCAATGCTTAAAATGTTTGAACTTCACCGTAATATTTAATTGGATAATGTTTAGAGGAAGCAGTTAACTTCCCGCTATAAAACTGAAGTTTAATGAAGTTATTAAAATATGTTTCAGCTATTTTAATACGTAGTTACTTAAATAAACATTTCAGCAACAACTAAATGTAGACGTTATTATGTTTGGGTTATTTATAATTAATATTTATGATAGGATCAGTGTTTTTTTTTGTATCTATTCATATTATTAAAAATAAACAATAATACCAAGTTCATACCTACTCCAGGTATGAACAAGTAGAATTAGATTTAGTTTATGAAAGCATAAAATTACCAATCAGATTATTGCACGATTGGTAACTACAATAAAATAGAACAGAAATTTGTACAAATAACAATGACAATTGGTTTAATGATAGTGGTCATTATCAGTTAGGATATCTTAAGAGGGTGTAAATGTAACAGGGGATTAAAGTTGTTTATGCATAATTAAAGTACAATAACATTTTAGATGGTGTTGGTTTTAATATAGCTTTTAGGTAATACGTAATATGTTAAAGATAACAATATTCCTTGTTTACAATTTGTATGTCTGGGCGACCAAATTCATGTACGTGATTTGTCTTCTAGTGTAGTGTGCCTTATCTTGTCTTCATAACGTGTTGTTTAATCAATGAATTAATCAGTTTCTTTAATTTATCTGGTCGCAGATAAAACGTCCTCTACGGTTTATTACCATCGATAACTATTTGAATAAATTATTTTTTTTTAGTGTCAATTACTTAATGAGCTATTCTTTAATAGACAATGCATTTTTTTTTCAATGAAATCCTATCACGTATTATCTCAGCCGAATGACTTATAATAACGTTTTTGTATCTTTGATCAATATTTATGGTTATTTTGTTGATTCATACACCCTTATAATTTTTCCCATCGGGTGTTCGGTATGAAAATCGATGAGTAATTATAGAGGTGCGAAGAGAGGTCGTTTGACACGGTGCTGGCATCGTCACGCCTGAAGGGGCGGCCGGCGAGCGATGCTCGGGCACACGCACCACTGACAACCTGCGCCCTACTCGCCGGCCACCTCTTGTCCGACTATAAATAAACCTCACTGACGCACACGTGAACAAATCCTCCATCGTTCATCTATACTCTATAAACTCTATATTGACCATCGGCCTAGATATACCTACAGTGCGGAATGAAGATTCATTCTTTGTATAATTATGAAATTCATACGTTTTATTTATGAACGTGATATTCCGCCTTTCACGTGGTATTTTTGCTATTACGACGTCAAACACAATGGAATTGTCGTACAAAGAAAAGATAATGCGTCAATTATTCCAAGATTGTGATAATATTAACTCAAGGATACTCAAAAATAACATTTACTTTTTAAATTTACTAGTATGTGGATTACTTTTATTTATTCAAGAAATGTTATAAAGATACGTAAGTAGAGATTATCTTGTGGTCCTTGTGGACAAGGTGAACTAAGGACAATAAGGTTTTACAATATGCCGGGGCTCATAGGCCCTTAAGAATCTGGGGTACTGTTCAAAAACTAATAATTTAAAAATTGCCTCTATTTTCCTTTAAAAATATGAACTTAGACATTAGTCAAAAATGCTTAGCACTAATTGATATAAGATATAATTCATTATAAAATGAGTCTAAACGAATCAGGTGCCATGACTAGTCCTAGATGTCTTTATCATAATGTTGACCTTACATGTTCCCGTTGTTCTTTCAAGCAGAAAACACTGAGAGTACAGCTTTTGTTGACTGTTAACTGAGATCAAAAGAAACATACAAGAAAGAATATAAAGTATGCATGTGTAGGCTGTGTAGCTTTGTTTCAGTTGTATCTCACTTGGGTATGGTACGAAGTCAGTGTCAAGGTCTTGAGTAACTTGTTTATTTCGGTTACTAGTTAACAGTACACCTAGACTCATACTTAACAGTTGGTGCTAACTCATAACAGAGTATACTAGAAATATCCACCTATTTTTACCATGTCACAAAGTATTAATCTCAAATAAAAAGTTTTGGTAAGTCTACTGTTTTCAGGTGGTTTTCTAAATGTTTAATAACAATATTGGTACATCATACAATATACTAAAAGTAGTATAGTTGCTGAAATATTACTTGCAAATTATAGTACAACAACATAAATAAATATTGGGTATCTTCACATCATTTAGAATTCTAAAGTATGCTTACTAATAGATTTACCAAAAATGAATTGAATCCCACCAATAAATCTATATACATATAATAAAACAGTAAAATAAATCTGTTTGTTCGGGCTAATCTCCGAAACTACTGGACGGATTCGAATGAAACTTTTTTTGGTGTATAGATACTAAGCCTGGTCAACATTTAGAACAATTTTTACTGCGAAAAAAACGATAATTCCTACGGTAAATTCAGTAATATTTTATATGGCAGAACAACGTTTGCCGGGTCAACTAGTCAGATATATAATAATGAGAGTCACTTTTATTCAATTATGAAGGCTGGAAATGCTTCAAGATATAGTCTTTAATCTCCACTAGAAACTGAAATATTTTTTAATTTATGATATGACAGATGATTAAGTTTTTTTTGCCCACAATTGTTTGCCAGCTATGAGAAAATACATCCTATTCTGCTTTGAAACAATGCTGCAGAGATACACCAACAATGAAATAATAAAATGCTTGACTGAAGAAATGCTAAGAATATTTCTCCATATTTTCATGCCTGCATTTCGAAATAGTTTGCACTTTTTTGTGTGTCATTTTTTTTATTAATTTCACACTAAGGTGTAAAAAGTAACGAAAACCTGTACAAAAAAGAGTCAATACATTCTAAGTTGTTAACTTTCACTCACAGTTACTAGAAAAGTTACTAGTGACCCTATTTTTTACACCAAAACTTTTCTTATACATCTAACATAGAAACTTCTTAGAAATTGCATTTGAAAATACTTGTGAAAGCAATGCCAAGAGAAAGAAAGAATTGCAATTTTAAAGAAATATATGATTCAACCGAGTTTCATTAACAAAAACATACAATTATTTTTTATAGAATATAATATTGTTGAACAGTGAACTGAAACAGTATCTTTGTGTAATTACTTCCTTAAGAAACAATGTGTGTGACGAATCATAAGCTGCAATATCTTTTACACAATGTGAAACAAACAGTGCAGGGTATATTTTATTGTAAGCCTAAGTAAATTAACTAGCAGGCAGAAAAGTAAAATCTTATTGTGTGGTATGGGTATAGCATTTTTGAAAAATAAAATGGGAGGATTTGAAATTACTAAAAAAAGTACAATGTACGGAATGTTGAGCACATTCTGTACATTTTTCATGTAACTAATTGAACAGGAAACTGAGAAGGACTCCCTGTCCCTGTTTGTGGAACATAACAATCCAAAGGCGTTCAATCAAATAATTTTGAAAAGACATTTTCCGGAATATTTTAATTTATGCAGTAGTCAATTTTTATATGTATGTTCCATATGCAAAGGGTTATATGGGTAAGATGTAGTTGAGAGGGACAATAGGACAATATGATGGTCAGACAATAATAGAAACAATGATCCATTGATGCAAATTCTGGTACTTATATTAAGTTGGCTTCATATGAAGCAGCATTAAATATTTTATTGCTTGTTGTCAAATCATGGTATTTTTTTATTAAACTTTTAGTTCAACATAAACATCTTCATATTTGATGATAAATGAATTAATTTTGACATTAAATTACCACATTATAAGTTTTACGTTGATTGTTGTATTGTGTACAGGATGAATTTGAAATTTGCTCATAATGATAACATGTTTACGTTTATAAAATTTCAATTTACATATAACAATATTATAAACCAAAATTGACAATATGCTCATCCTGATTATGAAGCAACTAGATCTAAAATTTTAATGAAGAAAAATTACCATTTGTTTACTTTGCACTACAACTGAAAATTAAGCATAAAATGGGGGCAAATCTTTATCTGACCGTCTTAGCTCTGATCTGATTAGTTTATCTCTGAACAAAGAGTGTTAGGAAGTAAACAAAGTAACTTACCATTTGGCCCATATTTGTCTTGGTTCCTTTTCACTTGGTCTGGAGAGAGGCCTTTGTCTGGGTCTGTGCCAAAATATCCTAGGACTTCATCCACGGTTTTCGAGTGAGCGTCCTCCATGGTGGGATTTCTACGTTGCCGTCAGTTCTATAAGGCAAGAGAGAATGGAGGTTAGAAATGACAAGTCATCATCATCAACTTAATTTCTTAGAGGTTATGTTACTTATAAATTTATTACGTCAAAAATAATGTTTAGCGCTTGGATAGTCAAGAATTATAATAAATAAGATAATTTTAAAATAACGTCTAAACGCGTTTTTGTAGATACAATATTTTTAAGGTTTATTCATAATTCTGTACGGACTTAAGAGGTTAAGTTACGACGTTAATATTCACTCCACATGACGTTCACGTAAACGTTAAGAATTAGGGCAAGAATTGAGTAAGGATAACTAGCAATTTCCTATTCCGAAGCACCGTTGATCGTAGCACTACATAGCACTTGACACTCACCAACAACTTTACTATTACATGAGAAGATAATGTCTTGTGGTATAATTCACTTAACATAAATTGTCTGAGTCCTATTTTATTGAATTTAACTAAATTTTGTACTAAGTTATTACTTTTTCTCGTAAATATCATAAACCACACCAACACGTATCCAATTCAGCCGTCATTTTTTCTAAGACTGACGTAAAGTAATTGTCGCCGGTGTCGCCACCTATTGTACAGGTTACGAACTATGTAAATCAAACCAGGGACTTTTAATTTCCTTTTGTGTTTAAATTGCAAAAATAAATTAATCTATACGACTGAGAATAATAAACAAAAAATAACGGTACGGAAATACAATAATATTCAACTTCTGTTGAATTTATAATTATTGAGGTAATAAAAATGTGGAGCTTTTCTATAGGTTGAAAATGTACCACGTGATGCTATGCTATTTTTGTGCCACAGGCGCCTAGAAAGTGCGGTATTTTTAAAATTCAGAAACGACTACATAATTTTCTTTGGCTTATGCGGGTTATGTAACACTTTATCACATTAAAATTTTAATCACTATTTTATTAAAACGTTGTTTATCACTTATTCGCACACTTGATTTTACACTCACGTTTGTTTCGCATTAAAGAGGTATTAGGAACTTACTGAAATATTTTTTTTCGACAGCGTCGGGAAGGAAAGAAGAAATAAGAGTGACGCGGGAGATGTTTTCCCGCCGCGCCCCGAGTAGTAACTCCCGGGCGAAGAGCGACGATTTTAGAGCGGCGCGGGCGCGGCGGAGGGACACCGACGGAGATTTCTTTAATTATTTTGGCAGCAGTACTCGATGGCACAGTCGAGTCGCTTTCCAGGGTTGCATGTCGCGCGGCCGTCGTCGTCGGCCGTCCTGTGATGATCTTTTTATAGCGACCGCAGCCCGGGTCGAGCTCCCGGTATTTTACTGACGCGCGTCTTGTGTTTACCATTATCAATAAGGTTCTTTATTTCACATTAACCATTAACGGGCTAAGAACGTTCTTTTTAAAAAGCTAATTTAAAAGTAATTTTGTTTCATGACTTACATTTATAGGAGATAATGTTAAAGGCTTAGCACTTTTTTTACGCACATACCCGTAAAAGCACACAATTTTAACGTTAAAATGATGTATCAAATCGTTGTCCGTTAGGTCTTTTTTCTTTTAAATCCTTTTATAATCAAATATTAAGAGCTCTACGTCGCTTGACATTAAAAAACTGGTAATCAAATAATAAGGTAGCTGCAATGGAATATTCCACTTAGTATTTTAGTACCTTTTATACCTAGTAGTTTTACATGCACAACTTCGATAAATAATTTAAAATTGTTAGCTCATTGAATTATAGACACGTAGGAATGTTAACTACCTTTTGTATTGGATAGGTAAGTGTAATTTAATTATAAATGTTATTGAGAGTGATAATCATCAGCTAGCAATTGGACCGCGGCCGACAGTTCGACATTGGGGCTCGCTGGCAGACGGACTGGCCTGTGACACTGATCTATGCGACG
>DWNR01004180.1:0-11101 GCA_018250455.1 Polygonus leo
CCTAGCTTCTTCCACTTTCATAACTCTCCTCATACAAACACGCCGATATCGGAGACTCTTGACACCTCCTTCAGACATATATAATTATACGCTATATGATAAATAAAGTGTATTTTTATAATAAGCGATGATAATCTAGAGATTAAGAATCCGACTTCTAATGCTGCGAATTCACATTCAAATTGTTGGCATGGACCTGTAACTTTTCGAAAATTTCATGTTTATTTTTAAATTTTAACTATCACTGACTTTTTGACAAAGTATATTGTCAAAGACAAAACATACTTACGAGATTATCCGAGTAAAATGATTCTTAACGGTATGTGCAGCTTAACGTAGGTGACTATGGCCCAAATCCTTTTCATTGTAACAGGAGACCCGTGCCCAGCAGTAATGAATGATCTCTTAAAGGGTTTATTCAGTAAAATGAAACTGTAGATATATAAATGTGGTATGATTCAATGAGTCAGTTTTTAGTTTAGAAACGACACTAGACTATAAATGCCTTTTTAGGCACGCCTGCGTTGAGAAATAAAGCCAAGGGATAATTTATCTTAAATACGAAGAGTTAAGATAAATTATTAGAGAATTCCGAATAAAGCAACTATTGCGTCTCAATTTGCGAAAAAAAATATTTCTGGTCATCTCTGTTTGTGTCTTTGTCTGGGGGTAGCAACTGTTGTCAACCTGACATACATTTCAATCATACTTGAGTTGGTCAAAAATATCCATGGGCGACAGTGACCACTAACTATCAGGTGGGCAGCCCACAGTGGCTGCATGTTTGCAACGTTATTACGATAAAAAGTCTCAAGTACTATTCTAAGTTTGTATTTGTGTTTTTACTAGTTCTACCAGGTGGTAGAACACGTTTAGTTCGACCAGGGGGGTACCACCGCCATCCTCATAGTCCTCTGTGAAGCAATTATCGTGTTTCGGTTAGGAGAGGCGTGGTTTCCGGCTTCACTTATACACGAGGCGAACGTCTTAATCCTCAGGGGTAGCAACGCATCTGTGATAAAACTAAGGTACGATTTTATTGTACCTGGGGATGATTACTGATGTCCATGGGCGGCAGCGACCACTTACCACTAGGTGGACTGCATGCTCGTTTGCTACCTTTATACGATAAAAAAGTCTAATGGCCTCATACACTTATTTTTACGCAACAGCTCTATCACACGTCACACAAAGCACGCCGACATCACGCGTCAAACCGTACCAAAGATTGACATGGAGGCGGCCGGAATTAACAAACCAACAGAAAAACCTTAAAATACTTCATAGAAATTTCGTCCTTAATTCAACCATGTCTAAGAGTCTGGTTGTCAACGTGTAAATATCATAGAGCTTATAAAATGCGTAGAGGAACATAATTGTGTCTATAAAGAACTTTGTGAGGAAACATACACGCCTCAGTGATTGTAAATAAAATGTATTGTGTATGAAGTCTTTTGATTTAAATGTGGTCCAAACTCTGCTCGTGCCCTGCACCGAAACAATAATTCTGATGGTGACGTAGGTACTAGGTTTCTCATCGCAACAAAGACGCAAAAAAAAGACGTATTGACTAATTAAAGAGTCAGTAGTAAAAGATGAAATCGGAATGATTTTGAAACTAGAAGAATTTTTCTATATACCAACTTAAAAAAAAATAAACATCTATTATATAACTAGCTGACCCGCGCAACTTCGTTTGAGTCATATAAGAGAGCATTTGTTCCATTAATTCTGTTAAATAATGTTTATGGAAAATTTGAAATGAAATGAAAGATTGGACCAAGGAATCGCCCTATCCCATACAAACTTCATCCCCGTTTTACACCCTGTTGGTGGTAGAATTTCAAAAAATCCTTTCTTAGTGCTCACTTAGATCATGAAAGGAAGCCCTGGACCAAATTTCAAGTTTCTAGGTACAGTAGTTTCGGCTGTGCGTTGATATGTCAGTCAGTAATCAGTTTTGAGTTTTATATAAATAGATATCTCCTGACACGGTGTTTGTTACGAAACTC
The DNA here is from genome assembly GCA_018250455.1 of Polygonus leo. Taxonomy (NCBI): domain Eukaryota; kingdom Metazoa; phylum Arthropoda; class Insecta; order Lepidoptera; family Hesperiidae; genus Polygonus; species Polygonus leo. The sequence goes on from DWNR01004180.1 coordinate 2,013, forward strand.
CTTCGAAACGCTTCGACCGATTCTTATGAAATTTTGTGTGCATATTCGGTAGGTCTGATAATCGGTCGAAATCTATTTTTCATATCCCTATGTTAAGGGTGGTTTACCCCTAAATTTATATTTTTAAGGCCTAAATTTTTGCTTTTATTTTTTTATGTGAATTACAAAAACTAAAATTGAAAATTACATACAACATAAAATTTTCACCCTTCTATCATCAAACCTCACCTTTTTATATTTTTTATGGCAGCTAGTCTATACAAATAAATAAAATTGGAATGTCTGTTTGTAATATAAAAATAACTAACTGCTTTTTACTAAATGCCTATGTATGTATACATGGTACATATACGAAAATAACATTTTTTACAATTTTTGTCGGTCTGTCTTTTTTTCAGAGTTATATTATATAATATGAACGCGGACCGAATTCCACGCGGGCGGAGCCGCAGGCACAGCTATTATTTTATATAATCATAGGATACTTCTTTAATGCTGATAATACACAAAGTATACAAAAGTATCTAATATATCTAAATTGTCATACGATAGACTCTATACATTTTTACGGTCTATAACCAATGCAGACGCTTTTGAAATAACGGCGCTCAACCTGACATGTCCACGTCAAATAAAGATTGAAATAGAGTAAGGTCAGGTGGAAGATTTCATAATTTGTGTAATTTAAACCAATTATCTATTATTAAACTAGTCGGACCGTTCCGCTCTAAACTATAGTTTAGTGCGATTTTAATAATGATTCTTGTAATTAATTCAACTGTAATTTAAATACTTAATAGATAATCCTTTGATGATTATAGTTAAATCAAGAAAAGAGAAATCGGGACGGATATTTCCATAATATTTCGTTTTTGTATTAATTATACAAATACAAATTAAAATGCAAGAGTTGAGAAATTTAGTCGTGCATTACGAAGTTAGAACATTTTTTTTCTTTTGACACACACGCACACATCTTCACGCCAAATCCCTAACGGGGTAGTCAGAGAGTATCGAGTGCCAAATGGCAAATACAAACTCTCCTCATACAAGCACGCCGATTATTGTATTTCTTTTGTTAATTGTACCTATATACCTTCGATATGGAGTAATTATCGTACTATCATATAGATATATTATTATATACATTTCCATGTTAATAGTAGGTACTAGTATAGCGTAGTTATGTATTAAATTTTTTATTGAATTTAGGTAGCAAATGAGCATGCTGTCCACTTGATGGCAAGTGGTACGTTTAAATCATACTTAAGTTTTATCACAGATGCGTTGCTACCCTTGAGGATTAAGATCTTCGCCTCGTATATAAGTATAGCCGGAAACCACACCTCTTCAAACCGAAGCACAAGAATGGCTTCACGGAGAATTATGAGAGTTCTAACACCTGGCATAACAAACTCTTTTTCATTATTCATTGACTGTATGAATTTTTTTATATAATATAAAGATAGCAAACGAGCATGCAGTCCACCTGATCGTAAGTAGTCACTGCCGCCCATGGACATTAGTTAATTAATGACATTAATTATTCCCAAGTACGATTGAATCATACCTGAATTTGATCACATATGCGTTGCTACCCCTGAGGACTAAGAAGTTCGCCTCGTGTATAAGTATAGCCGGCAACCACGCCTCTCCAAACCTAAACGGAGGATTATGAGGGTTGCGGTGGCACCTCCCCGGTCGAACTACACGTTTACCACCTTTATTTTATATAAAAGGACTCATCTCATCCCAATCATCGAACTCTTGTGGGACGGACTTTTCTAAACATGACGATTATTTTGAGCTACATCTTAAATAACGTTTAACTTGACGTAAGAATTTTTAAAAATTGTTTTTGTTACTAAAAACGAAGTTTAAATTTTAAATCCCTGGAAAATATACCCCTGTCAATATTAAATCTCAAGATATGTATTTCATATAATAATACTTATTATCCTTTCAACCGCCATTTTAATTGCTCAGAATAGAACTGACAATTAAATAGGTCGGATTGGAAGGGAATTTCATACCAATCTCTTAATCAGTATTTAGAGCAGCTATCAAGCCTTCCGAGTAGAACCAGGTAAGACATAATAGAGGCACTATTCTAAAAAGTACAGACGTATAATTATAAAGGATCAAAATGTTGGCGTGGTGTTTGGACCAGTTATTAAATTTAGAATTTGGGGGCAAATGTGGTTATAATGGTCCCCGTTTCGGTTAAAATGATACGGAGCTAGATGATCGTAATTTTGTTGTGACTTCAAATTCGCTGAGTTTTGCGGTCAGTGAATTTTCAAAACGTGCCTTCCGCTTGGATACCTGTAAAGACGTTTTAATATCCGTAATGAATGGGTCCTGACAATTTAATGCAAGAAAAATTGGCATGATCGCAAGATTTATGACTTCATATCTCTAGGAATGCGGATGACAAATTATGTTTTGTAATTCGAATAAGGACTACAAATAAATTCGCTTTTAATTTTTAGGGTTCCCAATTTTAAACATCGTAATTAGAAGAAGAAATGATCGAACAATGAAATAAAAAGAGTCCCTAAAGAATAAATATTAAATGCTTAATATAGCATTCTACAATTTCGCCGGTCAAGTTCGAAAAATAAAATGTTTTTTTTTTATTGTGTAAAGTTAGCAAACGAGCATGCATTCCACCTGATAGTAAGTGGCCACTGCCGCCCATGGACATCAGTAATCATCCTCAAGTACGAGTGAGTCATACCTAAGTTTTATCATATATGCGTTGCTACTCCTGAGGACTAAGATGTTCGCCTCGAGTTAAGTATAGCCAACCACGACTCTCACACAATAAATTGCTTCACGGAGGATTATGAGGGTGGCGGTGGTACCTTCCCGGTCGAACTACATGAGTTCTACCACCTATTAATTATTAAATGTCACCTACGATTTTGGATTTCAGTTGTTACAAACATCTGGTTTGTCTTTTCAACGTCCGTACTCAAAGGGTGCTTACTTGGATGATTATTTAAAATTATAGTTATCTTCATTTTTCATACATAAAATAATAATATTTATTTAAATGCCTAAAAATGTTTCTTACTTTGAAAATTATTTTAATTAACTAGTAGTAATCAATACAATCGTTTAAGAACAAGTAAAGTATAGTAAAAATATGTAAATACATAAATATACATTATTTTACTTAATCTATGTCTATTATAAATAAAAAAGTTAATGAATAAAAGTCTTTAAAAACTAAATATATTTAACAGATTGCATTTTAAAACTAATAACGTATCAAAAGAAAGCCTCCAAAATAATAACATTGTTCACAAATTTAATTTATTTTATTGCAACGAATTATATGTCCAGGAGTTCAATATTCCACAGTAAATACTAGTTTGTGGTCAATTGGCGCCATAGTTAGTTCAACCGCACCCTTGTCTGTGAGTGACCGCAAACTAATCAAATAACCGATCATTATACCGTCATTTTTGGAAATGACGAGCCCTGGGATAGAGGAAAATGAGCAAATGAGTAAAAGTGGGACGTACACATCAAAAGCGGTTTATAATGTTGCAGAGGACTACCTAAATGAACCTATTCGCGTAAGTGGTATTTTTATTAAAGATCTATACATCTCGCTGTTTAGAGAACGCAAAAATGATTTGCTGGAACTGTAATGTATTCTGTATGTGTAAAAAGTGTATCAATGTAAAGTAATTTGTTACCAAAAGTGGAGAACTTATGTATTTCAACCTGGAAAGTACCACTACCTTTATAAACCTCCGTGAAACAATTGTTGCGTTTGAAGAGGCGTAATTGCTGGTTATACAAGTACATACATACGAGGAAAAGATCATCGTCCTCAGAGGTAGCATCGCATAGTGCATGGTTGACCAAACCGCATATATGGTCAACCATATACCATTTGTACGAATGAAACCATACTCGAGGTTGGTGACAAATGTCGATACCACGTACTATCAGTTAAACCGCATGCTACCTTCAAAAAAAATTGTAAGTTGAAATCTATTTGCTCATATCCACTAGGTGTTTCAAATTTTATAAAATTGCAAGTAAGTTTATATTAATGTTTAATAAAAGATAATGTTTATGTATATGTCCTTCTCATCACACGTTATACTGATTTCAAATTTCCTTATCATAATTTCTGAAAAAAACGATAGGTATACTATACCAGTAGGTATATAAAAAAAAACAAACAATTTTATCTATTGCAGAATATTGTATTAAATGTACTTCTTTCTACAGGATTTAATTGTACTCCTTCGTAACTATATCAGACTTTATCATACAATATTGTATTGTATACATATTCTATCGTATAATGAAATACAAGGTGTTTACGTTCACCACGTCAATAATTATAGAGTCCTTTATTTGCAAGTTTCGCGGACCACCTATCATTATAACGAGAGCGACCTTTTAGTTTTTGTGGGTTTATGAATGAGCTTTGATGGTTTCGGTTGCGGATTCGTTTCATTGTATTTTACGGCACAAAAAATTACGGCATACTGCCAATTTGGATATTTCATTTTAATGTTTTATTCCGATTTTAAACATATCGGTTGTTTTCATTGTGGCTCTCAGGAGATATCTTTTGAGCCTTTCATTAAGTTGTTTGTAATTATACCATAATGTGGTCTATAATCTTTGTGTATTTAACTTTCACAATAATGATCAGTGAGATAGCTCAGTCTAGGGCACGTGACTTCTCTCTTATTGTTTGTGATTGCCATTTCAATTCGCGCCATTTGGATTATAATATACTAAATTTACGTATGTTATATCTCTATATATTTAAATTCTCGTGTCATAATGTAAGTACCATACTCCTCCGAAACGGCTTGACCGAATTTAATGAAATTTTATATGCATATTTAGTAGGTCTGAGAATCGGCTACTATCTATTTTTTATCCGCCTACGTGATAAGGGTTGTCCCACCCCTTACATTTTTTTGTTTTTTGGATATATATTTTTTTATTTTTTTTTATAATGTGGCATTAAAAAATACATACAACCCTTAATTTTCACCCTTCTACCATCAACCCAATTTTTATATATTTTTTATGGCAAAACAACGTTTGCTGGGTCAGCTAGTAATTATATAATACATAACAATACAAATATAATGAATGTTTTATTTTCCATGCTTTTCTCGTGTCAGTCATAGTCCTGTTAAGGTGTAGATATTGAAATAAATGGGTCACGAAATTGAAATTAAATAGCTCTTAGAGTAACGCATAGTAAATTTAATATAACATCATGTGTGTGAGTACTATGTACGACTAGATAAATTGTCAAGATTATGGACATAGGTGGTCTTAACTACCGTTTAAAGTAATTTCTGTTGGAGATAAAATTTTAATGTCCAGAGCACGTGCTAGGAGCCCGCGATAAGGAGATAAAGATCCTTCATAAGAATCCTTCGCATAGAAGAAATACTTTCGTAATGAATCTTAGTCACGCAAAGGATAATATAAATAATACGAACGAGAATGCCTTTTCACAGGTGTTTGACGCCTTGGCGCTTTTTTACGAGTAAGTTGTCAATCAGCTAGCAAAATCAAATAAAGAAAATGAAAATGATTATATTAACATTGAAAATTTTTTGATTAATCATTTTCGCAAGTATACGTTTATATTTCATATTTGAATTTTAAGTTTTTTTTTATATCCTATAAAGTTAAAGTAACGAGCATGCAGTCTAATAATGCATTGCTTTAGGGAGGATTATGAGGGTGGCGGTGGTACCTCCCCGGTCGAATTAAACGAGTTCTACTACCTGAAAGATAACTATTTGTCGAGATAAGTATTATTATCGGTCAAGATTACAAACGCAATAGATATAAAATATGATAAGATTAATACAATAAATTATCAAACCGCGAAAACTCAAACCTAAGTTAAACATCAAATATTATATCAACAATAAAAACAAAATAAACAACAGAGACTGATCCTAGATTAACATCAAACCAAAAAAGAGGAAATCCCAAAAATCACCTGCAACGGTAACACCCAAAACATTAACCGAAGGTCCTGCACGACTTTTGCCTCAAGCAAAGATGCTTATTAAGGATGTACCACGCACCTGTGTGAATATTTTCATAATCCTCCTAATTAGAGGTTTGCAGATATTCCCAAAGAACGCCGAAAGCCAAACGCTTGAGCCTTACTGTGGAGGCAATAAATTGTTCGACATTTGACCCCACGGACCAAGTTTTTTGGAGAATTCGCCCTCCGGCTGTCCTGATCTTAGTTGGAACATTTTGGAAAGTATACAGAGCACTCACAGAAACAGAGATACTTATTACACTAGTTTTGGGAAAGTGCAGCTAATTATTAATTTTTTATTATAAACCGTATTGTTAGCAATTATGAGAGAATTTAGATAAGAATATAATATCGGTCGTAATGGGGGAAAACAATCGTGTATACAAACATAAATTTTACTATTTTGAATGTAAATCATATTTTGCGAAAATCTTGTTCCATCAATATCGCAAGAAAATAATAGGCCTTATAGAAAATCACACACGATTCATCCGACGCTAAAGTGTAAATGCGTGTCGTGATAAATTGCGATCGAAATCGCCGGTTCAAACTGTAAAAACAATTTGCGAGAGGCGCATGATGGTCGCACATAAATCCAAATTTACTCGCCGATACCTGCTCTGTGCTCGCACTAATGTCGGATATATTTATCGTGGCGATCGTCAACCGTGGCGGCTTGCCCGAGGGCTACCCTCCTCAGCTCTGTCTTTCCCACGTGCTCTGAATGCTTGGATTGCGTGCGACCTCTTGCACCACTCCTACACGTACAGACTAGCGCCACTTCATAAAGCTTTCGTCGACCCAACCTCATTTGCATTGCCAGCAGTTTCATAATCGTCAGTATGTTCGTGTCTTTCATGATTGTTAAATTTGTATATGGCTGCGTGATTTACAAGTTAGCTGTAATGTGTACGAGCATGCACGGACGCTATAGCTGCTGAAGGGGATCTACTGTTTGCTTGGGGCTAGAGATCTGGGTTCTCACCTTCGACTTTTAAGACCGTGGGATTTCGTCCATAATAAAGTGGATGGTTGATTTTTTTGGGTAAGTGAAACTATGTGACGGGGTATTGCATTATGTTCAGAGCTTTCTCTTCCTGCATGACTTAGTTTACGGATATACGAGTATTTGTTAAATTGACATGGAATTTTACTTACCATGGAAAAACCTATTTGTCAAGTCCATTATAATTAATTAAAAACTGAAGATATAATTTACTGAATTATGTTCTTCTTGTATCAGACTTGGTTTACTGGTTATATTTGTCAAATATAACGGTATTGGCTTTTATAATTATGTGCATTTTTCTGAAAATTTCACGTTATTTATCAGAATTTTGCTAACTTTAACGAAATTAGTAAATATAAAGTTGCATTTATATCTAAAAGTTTATTTAATATATACTGCACTTCTGACTCATTTTCCATTGAATATCCCTTCAAATACCATACGGAGCCTTGATTTAAGGTTCACATAATAGCGACGTTCGGTAATCGATGTTGGGCCAGAGGTGATTACAAGCGTTTACGAGAATATTTGGTAATCGATCGGGCTCTCTGTAATATTAGGGATAAATGTATGGAATTCCTTACGTCATCCAGTAAGGATACTAATAATACCGTCTGGAGCATGAAGATTTAAAATTCTTCAGTACACCTTAATATGGACCGATTACATTATTATGTTAATACGACAAATGCTTAACATTCTTGATCTCTATAAAAATTCCAGAAGGCAGTACAGGTAATTACGTTTAAATTACTGCTTTAATTTTCTTGACGGTTATAGAGGATGAGATAGATAATCTACAGCATTACTGGATTACAAGTTAAGGATGAGTCATGCGATCAGTTCCCATAAATGTAAACATTGTCTATTTTTTAATTATATTGTAATTATTTAAAATTATACTATATATAGCTTAATATTAATCATTTTTTTGCAAAAGAATTTAGTTGAATTAGGTTTAGTTAATACAATGAGTCACAATATTTATTTCCTATTTTTTTTTCAATGTCTTGAGTAAGAGGTGGACTAGTCAACCTGCCTGTTTGACAAATATTTTAACAATTATTAGAATAGAGTAAATTTGTTCTACCACCAGTCTTTTAAAATGTTTACTATATTTACCCTGTTAAAATTACACAGTGTTAATGCAATTGTATTTATGGAAGATTTCAAAGAACCGCTAATGAAACGGTGCACGCTCCACCCACCCTCGACTTTCGGCTGATGCCCTGCCAATTAGGGTCAATTTTCGGCTAGTACAAAAGGTCGGTTTTGTCCTAAAGATCATTGGTTGGTAATTAAAACAAATAGGGTCAGAAAGGGCCCGCCCGAGGCGCCACGGGGCGGCGTCTGCCCGCGTCTCGCCGTCGCCAACAACCCCTCATTATAAACTTAATCTAATTATTGAATTCGTACAATGTTGTGTTTACATTTTTTTCTAATTTGCTCCACTATACTTAAGGATTGATGCGTAAGCGCTAAATGGTACGTTTAGGGCCATATATCATAAGAAATCGAGTCACTGTTGCGCCGTCGGCCTTTTTCTCACGCTGTGGCTCGCGGCGAAAAGACTTAAGCCTTCGAATGAGCTTAAGCCTCCAGACGTCAGGGCGGTGCTTAATTATTATAAGACTACAAGGTTGCCTCTAGATGATTGTCACGGGTTTGCCTAATCTCATTCGGCGGCAGTTGTTCTCATTATAAATTTGTAGATAGATACCTACCGAAGGTTAAAAGTTTGGTCCGATTTAAAGTGAATTGCTTATTATAGAACCCGAAAAAGAATTCGGTTTTTTAATCATTTAAGGATAAGGGTTTACGCAGTAATGTCTGGATGACTCATTTCTCTATACATCTATTATAGTTTAATATTTTTTGTATTACTTAATAGTATTAAAATTCCTTTATTAGGTCTCCTATCAACTTGTGCTTATGAATTATGACTTTTGCCAGGTGGTAGAACTCATGTAGTTCGACCGGGGAGGTACCACCGCCACCCTCATAATCCTCCGTGAAGCA
>DWNR01004181.1:0-11100 GCA_018250455.1 Polygonus leo
AAATTACAGCTACGACACGTCAAAAAGGTAACACGAAAAATGTTTCGAATCCCGATTGTGTTACCATTATCAAATTTCAATTTCTACCATAAACCTCGTGTTTATTATTTATAGTGTACGAAACGAAAGTTAGTTAAAATATGTATTGCAAAATTTAAATACATTTTAATTTATTTCATTTATTATTTTAATATAGTCTCATTAGATTTTTATCCCCAAAAATAAGAATCTACTATTAGTAACCTATTTTATTACTAGGTCAACCCCTTTGTTTACATTTTGGACGTCTAATTATGAATCAGGCTATAAATAGTCTTGATTCAGTTGTTTAAACGTTGTACCCAAAAGATTACAGGGACGAAGGTACCAATTAACTTAGGTGTCTTTTTAATCTTTTACTTTGCTACTAGACAATTCCTTATAATTTGGCCATAGTCAAGACAGTGGAATGTTTCGGAAATGATATTTTTTTGTTTTTACCTTATTGGAAATTTCACTAAAAATAAAAATAAGTTAATAGTTAATCCCCAAACAAGAAATGGTATTTCACGACGTTCCTTTAATTATATATCATCACACACACATCATCACACGTCCTCTAGGACGTGTGATGTGTGAATAGTAAGTATATGAATAGTAATGGTAATAGTGAATGAATAGTACACGTCCTCTAGGACGTGTGATGATGTGTGAATAGTAAGTATATGAATAGTAAGGGTATGGATTTTTTTTTTCTTTTTCTATCGTTTAAAGGTAGCAAACGAGCATGCAGTCCATCTGATGGTAAGTGGTCACTGCCGCCCATGGACATCAGCAATCATCCATGAGTACAATTGAATAGTACCTAAGGTTGACCACGAAGCGTTGCTACCCCTGAGGACTAAGATGTTCGCCTCGTATTTAATTATAGCCGGCAACCACGCCTCTCAAAACCGAAACACAATAAATTGCTTCATGGAGAATTATGAGGATGGCGGTGGTACCACCCCGATCGAACTAAACGGCAATAGCGATATTGGTGAAATCATCATTAACAGAAATTAAAGTATACCTCAACGCTTTACGTCCATATATCGGAAATCGGAACACCCATCCGAAAAACTGCACGAAATTTGCAACGCTATATGCATACTTAGAAACATTTTGCCACATAATGTAATTTACTAGTCCGTGTTGTATTCATGATTTTAAACTATTTATTGTAATAATCGCGTTATCTTTACAATAAATCATTTTTTATCTATTTTTAATTCAGCTTCAGAAAGTATTAAACTAAATGATAATAAACTAATACCTACAATGACTTATTGAATTTCCACAAACTTCGTTTTTCCCATTAATTAATCTTCTTCTTGAATATGTTATGCCTGACAGTATTTCAAATGAAAATTCTTTTCCAAGTTAATGACAATATAATGACATTTATTTATCTTAAAGTCTAATATGTTGTCAGTATTTATAGGATATTGGATTTAATATTCATTTTTAATTTTACATCTTTTACATTATTTATGTCAGGAACGTATATACGAATATTTTTAATTTATATGAGTGCGTAAATTCCTTGCGTAGAACACCACCCTCGTAATCCTCCGTGAAGCAATTTTTTGTGTTCTTAGAGAGGCGTTGCCTTACACACTAGGCGAAAATCTTAGTAGGTAGGCATCCTTGTTCTTGCTTATATCCGTTTTACTATTAATATTAATGATAATTCGTTCTGATATTGTACTTAAAGCTTCGTCTCTACCCCTAAATTAATTTTCTTCTTCAATAGCATGTAGAGAAAACATTCTCTTTTCCTCTTATGTTATGGATTGAAATTTTTTATCAATGAATAAATACTTACGTAATGGCGCTTCTAACGTTATTTTCTCTGCGATTGACAGGACAGCGTGGCACGTAGCACATAGCGTAAAGCGGTTCATTTCGGTTTTACTCACTGTATGTACATATGCAGGTAGACCATTACATATACTTTTACACCTCTTTAAGCTGATTTGACTATAGGTAGTTACGAATTTAGGTACGATTCGATCGTTAGGGTTCATTAAAAATGTTAATGGGCGGCTTTGACGTTTTACCATCATGTGTACTGCATGCTCGTTTGCTACCTTTATAAACAAAATATTATAATAATGTATGAAATAAATACTCACTTATATTTGAGACTAGGAGTACAGAACTTTGGCACTGCCGGTAAGGGATCTTCCTGAATTGAATGGAGGGTAGATATCGTGACTCGCCGCGGCTGAACCAATTTTCGTCGTGGATTCAATATTTCTGCGGTACTACGTTGACTAAAGCTGTTCAATATTAGCCGTTGTAAAGCAACTATGCGTTGTTGTAGAGAGTGATTATCTTTCTGTAATAGAAATTATAAAAACCAAATTGGCAAAATTTAAATTAATTCAGTATAGTTTTAAGTGACGCAACAAGTACCAATATTAATTTTTGCCAAATATCAACTCTTTGATTTATGTTCGTATACGCTGAACATAATTTATCAAGATGACGACATTTTGCTTTTAGCTTCACGTGGGCAGTAAAGGTTCTAAGCAAACCGAAACTTGAATTAAAACTAAAACTTATTCCTATTCGCCTAATTGTAAAATCACTTCAAATTCATGAAAGTGATATGACATCAATATTATTTTTAAAGGAGAAATTACACATTTTATTAGACATATTATTATGTGATTTTTTTTGGACCTTGACATGGGAGTAGACCAATTAATAGATTACATCGAGAACAACTTAAAATGCTGGTGTTAAGAATAGCATAAAAAGTCACAAAAATGGCTATTATTATTTGATGGTTATCATTTTTATTCAACCTACTTCAAGGCTTTTCTTATCTTCCAGTTCAGTTTTCAAAGCGGACAGTTCCTTAGTGAGCTTCTGAATCATGGTGGCGCTCGTGGCGACGGCATTCACAGCTGGTTTGTTCTTTATTGCTTTAGCTCTGTTTGCGAATCTGTTAACGATAGGGATACATTTAAGAAAATCAGAATTTAATAAATAACTATAGAAACGTAGTTATCATTTCACGAAATATTGTAAATTTTTTACTATATTTTTATTTTTTAAAAAACATATTCTCACTCTCATATACAACAAAAATAATAAGGACACAGATTTTAATGGACACTAGATGTGATATACTTTTTGTTGTCTAGAGGAGTGTGCGCAGATGAAATCAAATTATTTATTGCCAGATTTTACGTTAATTAATTTTCTATGGTATATAGGTACTTAGCGGGATTGTACAGTTGTACTTCTGAGTCCTGATGTGAAATATTACCGCAGACTATGAATATTGATAATCAACTTCAAGTACTACGAATGGTTTAATTAACCTTATGTTTATTTTGTATTCTGTCATTGTGCGTAAAGTTATTCTGGGAAATTAAGTTATTTATTTCCAGTTGTTTTGGAATTATCTAATATCCATTCACAAACATACGTACGTTATATTATTTGAATTTTCGATTCTATTTGTTAGCAAAATTTTCACGTAATAAAATGTAAATTGAATCATCTACTGGGACTAATCTTCTATGGAAATTTAGGACATTTAAAACTAAATTTCATATATATATAACGTATAACAAATCCGCCATAAATTATCGCTAAATATACTGTACATGCTTCTGATAAAGTAGGAGCATGAATAGTATATTTAGCGATACTTTATCCACATACAGGATATGATATGTTTTCGATGATTCAGAAATCTGTTACTAATGTCCAAAACTTCGACTGCACTTTCGACTTTAATTATTTGCTTACACACTTAAAAACTTATTTATTGATATATTTTTGTCACATTTAATTATAAATTTTATAAAATAAACATATTAAAGTGTTTATACTTACTGTAGTGTAGATATAGTTTCTTCAACCGCTGCAGGCGTGACCGCGCAAATTATACTCGTTTTTGCATTTCCGCCCAAAGAATTCTGCAGTATTCTGGTCAGTTTACTATCGCGATAGTTTACATGCCTGAAATATTATTAGTAAATAAAAATAATAAAAATTGGCGGGTAACATCGTTTGATGTATCATTTTCATAGCCGGATTTGGAGGTATGGAGATCCCGGGGCAGCGAAGGAATGATGGCCCATAATTATTTTAAATAAATATTAAAAAGGGAATATTTTTATTCCTTAAAAATTTTAATACAATTATTTAAAACTAATTTCCCAAATTAACGAATGGAACTATGCGAGCTTTTTGCGATTATAATTTGTTGTTGATTTTACTGAAATCTAACTCCCGGAGTAAATAGCATTCCGTAATATTGTCAGGGCCCCGTCTTGTAGAGACCTCGGGCTATAGCCCAGCCTGCCCTGTTAATATCTACTATATGTACAGCACAAATAATATTAAAGTGTCTCGAAGGGCCTCTACGTGTTGGAGCAGTGACCCCACGCAAGCCTTCCAAAACCAGGTCCGACAACATCTTGGACCCGAGACAGTCAAAGAGATAATAACAACACTTTCTACACTGATAGCCCCTAACTAGGATTTCCTGTGTCGTGGGTCAGGGACATAATGGACACCAGACGGACCTTCAAGAAGTAGATGACATTGCTGAAAAATATAGCATAAAAATATCAGCAACGAAATCCTTTCGTTCACAACGATTTCCTTTTTAAAGTTGGAGTAGATATAAGATAGACAAAATCAACCTGTCTAATTTCAAATATCAATACTATCTTAATTTATTTAAGTTAAATTTCTATGAAAATAATACAAGAAACAGACCTGTTAGGATCTTCCGACAGTTGTTTGATGACAAGGGCGAGCGAGGACAGCGACTTATTGATATGAGTGCCCTCCTTAAACCTCAAGCCAGTCGCACCGGTCTGCCCAGCTCGCTCTGACCCGGCCAGATCGACGAGATTCAACTGAGACACGTTCACACAACCACCTTCCTCTTCGCCCTCTACGTGTTCCCGGGATTCTATTGTCTGAAAGCAATATAATCGGTCACACATGAAGTTCCGAACACTTACAGGTGGCGTTGGATGAAAAACTAGAAGGCGTAGGCGTAACCGTTTTATTTTTAGCATTTGTTGTTGTAGCGGCCGTAGTATACTCTGTAAAAAATTCAATAGTAGTACCTATTACGGTTAAAGAGTTATAGCTCAGTGACAGGCAGACAAGGAACTTCTGTTGGCACTCTTTGAGTAAGGAATCCTAATATAGGAAGTTGTGCGAGTTGCACAGTTTAAGTGACATCATAGCTTTTTTTATCGCATAAAGGTAGCAAACGAGTATGAAGCCTACCTGATGGTAAGTGATCACTGCCTCCCATGGACATCAGGAATCAACCCCAAGTACAATCAAATCATGCCTAAGATTGATCACAGATGCATTGCTACCCCTGTGGACTAAGATGTTCACCTCATGTATAAGTGTAGCCGACAACCACGCCTCGCCAAACCGAAATACAATAATTGCCTCAAGGTGGATTATAATGTTGGCGGTGGTATGTCCACTGTCGAACTAAACGAGTTCTACCAACTTGACCAGCTTCAACTCTTGCCTTATTTTATTTTACCAGTGTTAAGTTCTGTTGTAGTGCTTGGTACATATGTTACTTGGTCATATAGTTAAAGTGAAGTTGGTTTTCTTGGTGAACTGCATATCTGTAGACCTATTCACGACTGTCATCTAGGCTGCATAATTATGTTAATTTAAAAGATAAAAACCTATACAGAATACAGAAGGAACCATTGTGTTGCAGTACTTTTTATTTATACACCGGACACTAACAAAATGCCAATGGATAATCATCTTGTTGAAAAGTAATGGTCATTAAGAATAACATTTATTATGGAGAAGAAATGGCGATAGAAACTCCTTTATTTCAATTTAGGAGTTCTTATTCAATGTTCAACCAACTTATGATTTTTAAGCAGGTTTTGTTTTTCTTCTAGGGCCTCACTATTTAATGAAGAAGCTCCGCATTTTCTCTCTTTTTTGGCAACAGAGTTCTGATAAATTTCTAAACACAACATATCTATGTAGGTACTTAACTGAATATTAATCTGTGTGTTATTTTGATACTTAGTGATAACCTTGGTGTTTTTTTATATGTATTAAGGATGGCCCCTGGAGATAACCTTTCTGACAAAAAATAGTTGATTAAAAATATATATTACATATCTTATGATTATTTAAGTGTAATAAGAATATAGCTATGTTTTAAGAATGAATACTTACTATTTGAAATATGGAATGTGACCTGCTGCTTTCTTCATTCATATTTGTTGACTTGGTTTGTCTATTGGCTTTACCCTGGTATAAAACAAAGAGGAACAATTAATATAAATTAAATGAAACAACATATATCTGTCTTAGCGCATAGGACCAACAAATTGGTGCTAGGTGAACTCAAGATGGACAGGAAACCGAGGCTCTCAAACATCTGCCTGAGGAGGATCTTCGAGTTCTTCGGACACATAGCCCGCAGACCAGGTGACAACCTCCAAAAACTCATTGTCACTGGCAAAGTCGATGGCAAGAGGTCAAGGGGGCGTAGTCCTATGCGCTGGTCGGACCAAATCCGCACCACGCTCAGCATGAGCGTTTCCGAGGCTGTACACGTCGCCGAGAACAGAAGCAGATGGAGAAACATCGTGGAAAAAACAGTCATCTCATGATCGAGGTCACGACCCCCAGCATTGGGGAACGACGCAAGGAGGAGGAGGATATTTGTCTTGTATAATGTACCAATAAGGTGTTCAGAATTGAAGTATTTTCAATTTTTACATAACATAGATAGGCATTTAATCAATGTAAGGAAAGACTTTTTTTGTATGAAACTGGTTACACAGATGGTTGCAGTGACCACATAACATTAGGCTGTAATTATTGCATCATTATTAAATACAAAATGATAATAATAAATATATCCATTTAACATTAGAATAAATGTGAAGTTGATAACAATAAACTATTCAATTAAAAACATGATAAACTATTCAATTAAAAACATATATACATTAGATATGAAGTTGTTATGAAATGTTTTCAGTGATAAGCTGGGAAAACCATATCAAATTGGATTTTTATTTACTACTTTTGTTACAAAATACAAATAATGGGTACTACCTCATTCATTCACATAATGAGGATTTCCAAAATATGAATAAGTATTTACATTTATATTTTGAATAAAAATATATGGAAAACATCAAATCTATACTTTATACAAATAAATAAAACTTTTAATATAAAAATAACTACTTTTTACTAAATTCATATGTATACCAAAATAACATTTTCTACTCTTTTTGTCTGTCTGTCTGTTCCGGCTAATCTCTGGAACAGCTGGACAGCCTAATGTTATGTGGTCACTGCAACCATCTGTGTGACCAGTTACATACAAAAAGTGCTTACATATATTTATTACATATAATAATGTAATGTACTTCTAATGAAGGCTATGGAACACGTCAAATAATCTTCTATACTCACTTCAATTCTGTACACCGTATTGCTGCATTATTCAAGGCTATATGTTGTTTCTTTTTTGATATTTGCATTAAGTAAGAAGTGGTTATTTTTATATTACAAACAGACATTCCAATTTTATTTATTTGTGTGGATGTATGGATATGGATGTATGGATATATCAAATGGATTGTTTATTCAAGCTTTACTAAACCTGTGAGAAAATTTATGTAATGAGTACTTCCCTACATTGACAACAATATGAATGGATTCACAAAAAATGTGGAGTTTCTAAATATTAATAAGTATTTTGAATAAAGTAAATGGAATGGAATGCATTACTTACCTCATTCATAAAACCTAGAAGTTCCTCAGGTGATGATGCTACTTTTTCCGTTGCATCCACTTTAACTCCTCCTTGAAGTGTGTCCTGGATCTTTATATGTTTTTTGTCGAAATTCGTATTATTTAGTAGATCTATTAGGATCTCATTGTATATTTCAACATATATAACTCTGAAAGCATAATGTGAGATAAATTTGTATTGCAATGTTAGCAAGTTTTTTTTTAACGAACGAAGGTAACAAACCAGCATGCAGTGACCCTAATGATAGGTGGTCACTGCCACCCATGAGCATTAGTAACCATCCCTAAGTAAAATTTAATTGTACCCGAGGTCGACCACAGATGTGTTGCTACCTCTGAGGACTAAGATGTTCGCCTCGTTCGTAAGTATAGCCGGCACCACGCCTCTCCAAACCGAAATGCAAGAATTGCTTCACGGATGATTATGAGGGTACCTTCCCGGACGAAATCCACGATTTCTTCCACCTACTAAGCATTTTATAAATTTTAAATATTATACACAAATAAGTTCTAATAGTTACATTTCTGTTTTGAATTGGGTTATGACAAAAAATACTGAGCTATAACCATTACAAACTTTCTTATTGATACAATGTATAGTATACAAAAAGGTATTGTTGATTCTAGCAGCCAAAGCATCAACATATATCAACAACATTGCTTGCTTCTAAGAATAAAAACTAAACATAACATTTGTTGCAGGTTAAAGCAGTTATAACTATAATTCTACAATCTAAAGAAAAAAAACAATTATGGCTGGAATAACTTATCTACATTTGGAAATTGGTGACTCAAATGACATTGACACTAAAAATTGTGTAGGTGGTGCTACAAAAGTATAATATATTATAAACAATAAGCATACTTAATATTATTTGATAAGACCCAAACAATTACTAAAGCAGAGCCATTTATAGAAAAATCGACCAAGTGCGAGTCAGATTCGCGCATCAAGGGATCTGTACCATTGTCTATAAAAAAACGACAAAACACTATTTTGTTGCATGGGAGCCACACTTAAAATAAATAATTTTATTCTGTTTTTAGTATTTGTTGTTATAGCGGCGACGGAAATATATCATCAGTGAAAATTTCAACTGTCTAGCTGGCCACAGTTTATGAGATATAACTTGGTAACAGACAGACAGACAAACAGACAGTGGAGTGTATGTAATAGGGTTGTTTTTACTCTTTGGGTAGGGAACCCTAAAAAAGCAAAATATATAATCTTAAATAATATATAGAAATTATGAATCATGATCTTCGCCCACACTACTTTCTTACTTGACCAATTTTAATAATTGCTTATATATGTATGACTTTGTTCAACTTGAGATATACTTTTGGTCCTGATAGATTGTATTTTTGTCAGGTTTTATCTTAAATAGGATAACATCTGCCTGTCCCCATTAGTTTATACATCAATAATTGTAGCAGACTTCATAAATTTCCCTTTGTTACAGTATGCAATGTATTGTAGTACTATGTGCAAGATTGAATACATTCATTTTCAAAAGGATAAGTAACCTAATTTTCAGGAGCAAATAATGCAATGTGATGTTGTAAGATCACTGCTACCTACGGACATCTGTAATCAATCCTAAATATGATTTATCAACATGGTACCTCAGGCCAAAAACAAAGCATGTACATCCACTGCGGATTAAGATATACAAATGTGGAAGTCATGTGACCATCAACCTCACCTTTTCAACGAATACACAAGAATTGCTTCACATACGATTATTAGTCAACCTGTATGAGTTCTACCACCTTGCAAGATGTACGCTTTACATCTTGGAATACAAATATTGTTAAAAAATGTACATAAAAAAAAGTAACTACCTTACTAAAAAATCTCTATTTGGTATGTTTTTGATCATTTCAAACAAGTTGAGGACTGTGAGTGGAATTATACCGGGGGCATCCTCAGTACCTGTCATAGTATAGGTTTTACCCGAAGAAGTTTGCCCGTAAGCAAATATTGTTCCATTGAATCCGGCAATTGCTGCTTCCACAATTGGCTTGGCAATATCATTATAAACATCACTAGTTTTTGTATGTTTGTCATACACTTTATCTGGAAAAAAAAAACTTTTTCACCATTTTGTTTAAATAAATAATTTACTTTACCTTTGAAGCAAAGTGTTCTAAGCATGATTTTTAACCCGGAGGGAGGGTTGAGTGTGACATACCCAACCTATTACTTTTTTTTAATTTTTAAAATGTGATTCTAGTGACTTTTTGTAGCTGGAGCTTAGGTTTTTTTAATATCTAAACCTAGCGATAAGGCAGACGGGCTACCTGATGGTAAGAAGTCACTGTCGCCTATGAGGAAAGCTCTTTTCACATCCTTTTTGAAGAACCCCATATCATAGCGCACTGGGAATGCCTCATAATAATATAATATCATTATAAAATTAAATAATAATATCTCTTGACTTAACTACATATAAAGATCTAAAGCTTGATTTGTTTTTTTGGGGTATGTCGCACTCCGTTACATAGTCAAAGTAATCTTTTGTGACCACACTCCCGCCAGGTCAAACACAAATTGGATATTTCCGATAGGAAATTGGAATTAAATTAAAAGTTTTAATCATGCATATTCTATTCGTATATAGGTGTACAAAAAAGTTCCCGCCGTTTTCTGTGAAAAATTAAATATTTATTTGAGTTGTGTATTGCAGTCTCTTGTAATGTAAGTGGAAGTTCTTTTTGTGTTTGAGATGAATCATCTTCCAATAATTTCTCCAATTCTGCATTTCTCCAATTTCTCCAATTTAATTTAATGCTAATAGCATATTAGTTTAAATTATGGACACATTCCCTGCATTTCTTAATATCTTTTGATACTATCAACTTATTTTTTTAGGTTTATAAATACGCCTTTCTGCCTGCTTCCTGGTAGGCTCAGCAAACTTAGGTAATGTGTAATCAAACCCATAACAAAGGTCCAACGACAAAAAATCACCAATGGGAACCACTAAGAATTACAGGGTAAAGATAAATCTGAGAGGTAGGAAAACTTCTTCCTTATGGCACGAAAGCAACATAATATTGGTTTTGTCGACCATGTTTGTTAATTTAAAATGCTTTCGAACCTCCTTTACAATCCGGCATACCGGCATGGCCTTCAAGTGACGTAAATAAGCGTCATAGAAATAGCTCATGTGAGTTGCGCATTTATTTATGACTAGCTGACCCGACAAACGTTGTTCTGCCATATAAAATATTACTGAATTTCCCGTAGGAATGAACATTTTTCCC
>DWNR01004182.1:0-11099 GCA_018250455.1 Polygonus leo
TTTGGCACTCGATCCTCTCTGCCTACCCCGTTAGGGATTTGGCGTGAAGATGTGTATCATACATTGTATGGTATCAATCTGATTTCAATCTGACAGACAGTCGAACCCAGGATCATGGCTGCGCTATACGCGTCATCATTTGCTTGCAAAATATATTAAAAATAAGACTACCAATATAATTAGTTACCTTACTTTAGTCAAGGCTCAGCAATTCTTATTATACAAAAGGTTGACATTTCAAGCTCATTAAAACTAAGTTTACACTCATAAGTATTTGCAATTCCCATAGAGTAATAAATCAACCATCTTGTCATCGCTGGTTATCCTCACACCGATTTTCGAAAGGTTGCGCGAAATCCGAGTCATTTGTGAAGATGTTAAGTCATCCTTAATTAGTTCTGATTATCGTGAGTAATGCGGTTTGGGATCGGTTTAAAGTGGGTATGTCTTTTGCTTTTATTTGAATTATCGGTGGTAGAACTCGGGATAATATCACCATCATACCTACCTATTTTTGCCGCGTTGTTGCTGTTTTTAGCAATTTACGTTGCGCTCGGATTAGTTTGGTAGTCACCGATATGAATTTGCAATTTATCCTACGTTTTACCCTAAATTTCTTTATACTCAAATTCCTGATGGGCCAATCATGCCTGAAGACTAAGAAACGAGGTCACAGGAGGTGATTAAGTCAAAAATTATAATATATTGGTTTTAAAGAAACTTAGTTGCCACTATACTCACACAAAATACGGATATCTTACTCCTTAGGAGTAGCAAAGCATCAACCATCAGCAAAGTTATAATTCATTCGTACTTGGGGTTGATGTCAAACACATAATAAAAGCTTACCAGCAGGTGGACTGCATGCTCGTTTGCTACATTATGTATTAATAACCACCTATTTACTGTTAACACTTGGATACTGTTAAACCAGTCTGCTTCAGTATATTTCCAGTAGTTAATATTAATTATAATTGTGCATACACACAAAAAAATCAATTACAAAAAGTATGTTTTATATTATATATTTCACCTATTAACAGTTCAATAGCCTATCTTAGTAGACACAGAGTAAAACAATATAGAGACGATTATTTTAATGATTATTATTTTAGTAGAAGAAGCTAGGCAATTATGTCAGAACCGTGCCATTTGGCACTCGATACTCTCTGCACTTTGGCACCCGTTAGGGATTTGGCGTGAAGATGTGTGTGTGTGTGTGTGTATTTTGATCAATGATTTTCATATAAAAGTACTGGATTTATCTTGTTTCTATTAAGATTTAATAGAAACAAGATAAATCCAGTACTGTTCTTCAAAATATATTTGAAAAAACTTTCCTCTCAAATTAACTTCTTAAAAATGTTTCCTCATATATAAAATATTAATAAATCTAATCTGGCAAAAATATAAGTATAAATGTAAAATTATTTCCAATACTCTACGGATAGATCAGATTTGTCTTGGTACTGACCTTTCCTATGTAGTAAGCGATCGATTTCAAACAAAATCCATATTTTACTTGTTTGCTTTTTAAAATTGTTTCTTCTATGCACTTAAGTAATATCTCAATGTCAAACTGATATAATAATGACGAAAAATAAATACCACTATTTTAAAATAGTTGTATATATTTTATTATTAGTTATGTACCTGTATTATAACTTTCTGAGATATGTTACTGAGCGTGCTAGCTTATTTTTAATTCATTTTTAATTACATAGGAATCAACTCAATTACGAATAAATTAAAAAACCTAAAAGAATTAAAAAAAAAACACTTTTCGTTCAACTCAAATATCGAACCAATATCTCTGAACATTAAAACCAAAAGGCAATACACATTTACTTTCAATAATGTATGCAAAATTGTAAATCATTCAAATCATGAATCAACAATGAGTCTGTACCAACATTACTCTGCACTATATATTCATAATCGCATGAATAGAGCAAAATTGAAGCGATATCAATCAATATCAATGTCGGAGGTCCTCTTCGAGAAAGGTTATCCAAAGAGTAAGGTGCGATTGACCTCTAAGTTTTATTCAATATTCATCTTGCCTTCTTTCCATCCGACTTTTATTTAATTCCGCAATTGTTTTTATGGAACGCCTTGAAACGTCAAGGAGGTGTTTTATTTGTTCCGTTTTCTGTTGATCTAGATTTATAACTATTTGGTCGAAAAATAATTTAAAATAGTATACGTAATGTATTATTGTTGGTATAAGAATATAATGTACTTACGTAATCTAACAATATCCTTAGAACATTGCATTTATGTTATTGGGCATAGATCTTATAATTCATAATAAAAAAAATTGCAGGTAAATGTGGTTATAACGCTGACTCTGAAAGATAAAAAAAAACACAGATTATGCCAAAGGTATATCATCAATATCATAATATCTCACTGCCTACCCCGTTAGGGATTTGGCGTGAAGATGTGTGTGTGTATATCATCATACTTGGTAGTCTTGGTACCATACTTCGTCATCTTTGTTCATCACATGACTTAAAATCCTCGTAATTTTCATTATTTTCTTCGCATATGATATTGAAGTCTCGTGTATATACGAGTTATAGTTGGATTTTGAAGTACCCAATTTATCTTCCTACACTGTGGCTACTATACAAATAACCTTCCGAAATTCCCATGTACACTTATAATAGTCCATCAGGATTCAAATTAATTTTAATATAAACAATTCACCTTTACTACAGACTTCCCCGAAATTTACATATAGAAACATATGTAAATGATGAGTTATATGATAACTGCATATCGTTTACCTGTTTGTAATTAGATAAACATCTAACCCAAGATTAATTTTCTTTCTTTCATTAGAATTGACATCGTATATCTTTACGTCTTTTCGCGTCTATTTCCTTGATCATTAAATTTCACGACTGACTAATAAAAGTTGGTCTATCCATCTCAATAAAGCTAATGTCATGTCAAATTTTAATGTCCGTTGTATCAAAGGGTATTGACCTAACCTTACCGTTACTGCTTATAGGATATCAATCAAATAAATCTTAATAATGTTAGATAATGTATACTATTATGTTGATTGCTTACCGCGTTTTTTTATTTATATTAATTAAATCTTCTTGATGTTTTGTTAAAATGTCACCGAAAGTTCAAATTAAATTAAGAGGTTTTACTGCAAAATTATCCACTTTTCGTTGAAAGAAAACGATATGCTTAAAAGTATCTCTATATCTCTTTCCATAAGGAGCTGCTTTGTTAAAGCCACCGCATTGATTTGCGTGCTCATGGTGACTTGGATTCAAACTCAAAAGTTTTTATTTGTTATAAGTTATATAGATACACTTAATGAAAGTCATTCATCAATAAAATTAGTTTTTAAGATAATTCATTCATTCATCGGCTTTGAGCTGCTTTTCTAGGCATAAGTAGAAGAAAAAAGCCGGCGGAAAAAAACTCCCGACACTCTCTATAAAACCAAGGTTAATGAGTAATTAAACTGTTGAATAGCTATGGTCCGCTAAATCGTGACAGCTTTCTTAAGGAATTCTTGAGTAAGGATCTCCTACGATATACACATGAACTTGTTAATATCACTGTAACACTTAGAAGGTGGTAGAACTCATGTATTTCGACCGGGGAGGTACCACTGCCACCTTTATAATCATAAAGTCCATGGGCGTTAGTGGCTATTTACCATCAGGGAGACTGCATGCTCGTATGCTACCTTAAGACAATAAAAAAAAACTGAATATAACAATTGGCGTTTTAGTCCGGCTAGTGGAATGTTGACTTCAGTTCAGAAAAAACTTGATGCCCTCTTTTTAGAAGAAACACGAGTGTTGTATCGAAACTTTAATGGATTGATGATGATGATACAGAAGATCAGAAGAGATATCCATTCCTCATCGTCTTTCCTATGGTGACCATAAACATTGGAGTGGATAATAATAAGACAGCCTTCCACGTCACCTTTTTCTTTGATGACCATCAAGTGGAATACAGTAATCTTCATAACTTCACATATTCTAAATCCGTGGATAAACGGGTACTTAACAAACTGATACAACCGTTAAGATTATGTTGTAACGGTTTATATTTAACTGTCAAGATTATTGTCGATAAATTAGATTTACTTCACTTCTCTCTACATGTATCAAAACCACAACTCGTGTTACAACGATCCATAAAAATAATGTTGACAACAGTTGATTTTAAGGAAAGTAAATGTATTCAACGGCAATTATTTGCTTGCTTTCGTTAAAAGAAAATATCCTTCTTCGTAAGATTCTTCTATTGAGTAAGGAGGCCACTTAGGCCTAAACATATATGATTTGTGAGGCAGGGTAGATGTAATTGAAAAAGTTAGTCAGTCAGTCAGTTAATTGAAAAATTTGAAACAAATGTCAGGAATGCCACCGGGTTCAGTCCACAAAAGTATACTATTCTTTAAAGTAGATACTGCTCCAGATCTTATATAAAAACTCACAAAGTTCCATTGAGCGGTTTCAGAGATTAAAGAATTTATTTGACTTTTCTTCACCAACTGGAATCATTATACATAACTATATATAGGATCCTAATGACATAAATAAAAAAGGTAATTAAAATATTGATTCAACCTTTTAGAAAGAGTTCAATAATTAACACACATATAGAAAAATAATAAAATATAGCTTTTATATTTGCTTTTAAAATAAACAGGAACATCAATATGTTGAATAATGACTTATCAAATTAATTAGTAGTATGTGTTATTATTTGCGTGGTATACACAAATCTTGCTTTACGTATCCAAATAAATAATTCCGTTTCTTAGTTATCTTTGACCCCACAAAGATGTAATCTTTCAGAGAAAAACCAACCGCGAATCTTATAATTTTACGTCGCAAAACTTAATTATGACATAAAAAGCAATTCCGCGAAGTGACAAACTTCCCCGTTGCAGATTGTCGTGATGTCATAAATTATGTTATCTTCATGTCTGATTTATAATTAGGATGATTTCATTCAGACGCGTGACTCTTAATAAAGTGGTGTTGTTAATAATGGATTGAATAATATTATAACTGTCTGTATAATCAACATCTTAGACAACTAATGTATAGTGTATACCTACTTAATTTTTACCTGACTCTGTCGAATCTAAAAGGAGAAGGCGAACCATATACAAGAAGGTTCTACCTTCTGGTAACTTACTAATCCTCCTACAAATACATACTCCTCCACTTCAGGATAGAACACGTCTAGTTCGACCGGGAAGGTACCGGTAGACGGACAGTACCGGCATCGTCACTCTCGTGACGCATCCTCCATTATGTAATTATCTTTAACACGAGGTAAATATCTTAGATGTTAGGGGTAGCAACGCATCAACGTATTCAATCGTCATCATTTTATAGAGCTTGACCGCGACTATCAGATGGAATGTATGCTCGTTTGATACCTTTATATGATAAAAAAATACTGTACGCTTTTTATACAGTCACTGTTTTATCGCAATTTAGCAGTTGCTACGAGGAAATGTAAGTCGGACATAAGCAGACATTATGTAAGCGTAATACTGACTGACAAACCGACTTACAGATTAATTATACCTGTATTCGTCATATCATAAATAAACGTTCACATATACATATTAATTAATTCAGAATCATCGAGTGGTTATTCAACATCTTGTGTAGACAAAGATTTTTGGCGCCATTTTTTTAATAGAATACTAGTTTTGCTTTTTTATATTTCGTTATAAAATCTAGGATTAGATGTTTTATTATTGTCTCGTGCTAAGAATACTATTATTTAATGCTTTTATTTCCGAATTTTCAAATGTCAATAGAATATGCTAGTTATTAATAAATAATTAGATTCAGATGGTAGAACATATCATCAGTATTAATAACTTATGTTGTGTTTTGGAAATTAAATTAAATATTAAATTAAATTAGATGTATGAAAGAGGTGTCAAGAGTCTCCGAAATCGTCGTGTTTGTATGAGGAGAGTTATGAAAGTGGAAGAAGTTAGGCAAGTATGCCAGAACCTTGCCGTTTGGCACTTGTTAATCTCTGCCTACCCGTTAGGGATCTGCCTACATGTTAGGGTGTGAAGATGTGTGTGTGTGTGTGTAAATTAGATTAATTTTTTCGTCCAGGGAAGTACCGCCCTCATAAATTTCCTTAAAGCATTTCTTGTTTCATTTGGAGAAGTTATTTGAAGTTAGTTGAAGTATTTGAAGGTTATATTAGTTTTCAGTCAACCAGTCAACAGGTTTGAATTTAATACCCTTTTTAAGTTCTCAAAATGCCTATTTAAAAATTACATTTATTTACTAGCTGTGTAATTTTTAAAAATGTTATTTTGGTATATGTACTATGTATACATCCATAGGCATTTAGTAATAAAAACTTTTTAACTAAAAATAGAACCGACTAAACCTGCCTGTCTAAACTGTAAGTCTGTGGTAATTGCCACTTTGATGAAAACGTTTTGCGATACTATACTGAACCTATAGTACAAATAATTATCGAAATCGGTTCATAAACAACGAAGTTATGTGGGAATAATGCATATTACCCGTTGCAGATTGAGGAATTCCCTGGTATATCATCGTAGTCCAAGGTCAAATAATTATGAAAAAAATGGGACCACCTCTGAAACAAGACCTACCTAACACAAAAAGAATCAATAAAATCCGTTCAGAATTCGCGGAGTAATCGAGTAACATATGTACATACAAAAAAAACATACAGACGAATTTATAACCTCTTCTTTTTAAAGTCAGTAAATCAAGTCAAAGTAAATATAAGTTCAAAAACTAAAACGCGATTACTAAAGAATCACACCCGCGCTCTAAATAGTATAAAACAAAAAAATACTTTCTTTTGAAATTGTTACGTACAACTATTCCATGTAGGTATATCGTCTATCAAATAAATAACTTTCACTAATTTTTTTAAGTGTACATATTTATATAGTGTGAGAGACAAACATCTTCTTTTAAAAGAATACATAACAAAATCAGGCGTATGCTGCCAGGACGTTGCACTTTAGTAACAATAGAGCATCTTACCTTCAACTAAGCAAAACTTCAGGGCTCATTCTTAGACGAAAACAAAACCTTGTTAAGACGATTCTTGAAAGTATGCAGCAAAAAGGATTCTTGTATCCTCTATCCCACCAAACGTCGTTTCTTTATCCTACAGGGAGGTATCACCAACGTTCTTAGCCGCTAGTCTCATGGTAATCGAGAAACTATTACGTATTCGAAACTCAAACATCAACAAATATATATAAGTATGTACTCTTTGACTCGCTTAGCGTTCTAGTTTTCATAACGATCTGTTTGCTCCACAGCGTGGCAGGTATCCACTGAACAACTTAGTTACAAGCTACGAGAGCAAGAACTTAAACCAATTTAGCGAGGATGAGTTTATGCTTGAATTACATGATTTAATTTTTTTTATTGTCTTAAGGCAGCAAACGAGCATGCAGCGCACCTGATGGTAACTGGTCATATCCTCACATGGATATTAGTGATAATTCCCGATTACGATTAAATCGTATTATAGTAGGTTGACCACAGATGCGTTGTTACCCTTGAGGACTAAGATGTTCACCTCGCGTTTAAGTATAGGCGGCAACCACACATCTCCAAACCGAAACACAATAAATTGCATCACGGAGGATTATGAGGGTGACGGTGGCAACTACCTCGGTCGAACTACATGAGTTCTATAACCTGGCAAATTTGTATACGACATTGAGCAAAGAGGGCCAATTTGTTAAAGTTAGTGTGTGACTAATTTCAATTAGGACAAAAATCATAGTGGCCATTGAAAAATAAAAAAAAATAGTTACTGAAGATTTAGCGCATTTTTGAGTGTTAGCGCATTGCAGTGTTTACAAATCGAAAGGACATACCCGGGAGTAGAACCTAGATCAATTGTGGGGCTCAAAGTTATATTATTACATCATCTCAGAGAACTCCATTGGCGCTATCTCTATAGCGATTTTACCACTATTTCTCAGCGATATCGTTTCTGCGACGTTTGCGCACCGACAAAATCGACAGAGTGAAAGCGGCTTTAAATAGATATAAGTGATGCAAGCGTCGCAAAAGCCTTGGATAATCGCTATCGCCCAAACGTCGCTCCAAAATCGCTCGTGAGTAAGCGGCTTTACTCGCCGTTGCTGAAACAAGTTCCTTACGGTCGGTACTTCCAGCAATAGAGGTATCGTCGTAAGCTGCAATTGTTTCAATTCAAAACATCACCTCGTATGAAGCAACCACGCTGTAAAAACATGGAAAAAAGAAGAATTTTTCATTACAATAGAACCTCGTCGCCCCCGCATGAGTGGAATCTGTGAATGGAAACATGTAGAAGATTAAATCTCTGAGTTTATTTGATCACATATTCCGACCTTTTAGTAGAACAATCGGGATTGTGTTTAATATAATGAGAATTTAATTATGTTGTTTTACGTTTAATGCGATACTAATATTCTCTGTTTTGTAAACAGTTTTATCGTCCATGATACACTTAGTATATTGGCTAGTCTAGAGTTTATAAAAACAATACAATACAACATTTAGGTTTAACGTTTTTTTTAGTATATCACTTTCCAGTAAGTCTTTTTATAATATAAAATGCGTATAATGTTAAGTGGTCACTACTTTTTATAAGCATAAGATATACAAGGAAACCAGAATGACAGTCGATCTAAAGTATCTAGATCTACTAAAGTGAATGAGTGCCTTTAAGAACTTTGTCTTACAGCCCAAAATGTTTTGAGGAGTAAATTTAACTGTATTATGAGAACTCACGCGGGGTGGCGAACCCCATAATTATGTCTTGTGGGTATTCCCATAGTACCGACGGGAACACAGGGAATTCCAGTATGAGGCTACGAGTGTAGAAAGTATCATAATATTCAGTTGTGACTTTGACAGATAACAACATATAACAATTACAATTATTAAAAAAAACTATACAGTAACGTGAAAAACAATTGTGTCACAGATCTTCTTTTAAAAGAGTACTGGGATTTTTTCCGCCAGCTTCTTTTTCGGTCAACTTTAGCCTAAAATATGTGCTGATGTATTGATTTAAATATTTTTTTACCAAGCAATTTTCTATTGAGGTTAATCTCGTGTAAATCAAGTTATATGACTTGATTTACACGAAAAACTTTTGAATTTTAATTTATCGTAAGTAATTTATGAAGTAAATAAAAAAAAACTCCTAGAACACATTCAATTTAAGAAACCAATAAACAAGAAACCTGCAGGTCCCAAACAATACCAGATTTAAAACCCGTTTGTGATAAACAAAGCAGTACAAAGTTAATCAAGAAACATTTACATTTGACACAAAATATCCACCGCAATAGAAACCGTGAAAATATTTTTCATGAAATATATTCATTACGTTAAACGGTCTGTACCACTCCGCTAAGCGCTTTGTTCCGAAGATGGACGGCCGGCGACAGCTGACGAGCGTAAAACCATGAAAAAGCGTTTTTATTAAAATATCGATATTAATTTTTCATGTATACACTTGGGCAAAGGGGTTGCAAGAATAACGTCATGCAAGGCTTAGATAATGCTAGCACATCTAAAGACACTAGACCTAGAGACATGAAATTTGGCATGATTATTCCTTGAATATTAAATAAGCGAAATCTGATAAATGGTATTCTGTATAATTATATTGTAACAAATTTAGATATATAGTACTGTATGTTTTCCGAATAAAATAAAATAAAAATAAAATATTAAAGTTAATTAAATACAATATGTAAATAATTAGAATGGATTAGTGGAATTTCGTCTCTTAGAGAAATAAAATAGAAGTTAAAAGGTTTATATATAAATACAAAAGGATTTAAAGAAACCATCAAATCTACAATACCGATTAAAGTTTACACAGACAAAACAACAAACTTGATCGTACCTATCGATCCCGTACAATACCAGATTTTAATCTCTTTGTGATAAACAAAGCTAATCGACAAACAATTGTCTTATATTTTACATAAAATATTCTTCGTAATAAAAACCGTGAAAATATTTTTCATGAAATATATTCCTTTTCATTCATTACTTTGAACGGTCTGTGCCACTCCGCTGAGCGCTTTGTTCCGAAGATGGACGGTCGGCGACGGCTGACGAGCGTAAAACCGTTTAAATGTGCTTTAATTGAAATATCGATATTAATTTTTCATGTATCCACTTGGGCATAGGGGTTCCAAGAATCACGAATGTCAAGGTTTACGTTAGATAATGATATTACATGTAAAGCCACTAGACCTAAAAACATGAAATTTGGCATGATGATTCCTTGAATATTGTTCGTGCGCACTAAGTAGGGATTTTTGGAATTTCTTCCCCTAAAGCTTTAAAGTTGGGGTTTAAAGTTTTACAAAAATTAAATAAATAAATACATCTCCAAGGAAATATTAAGGCTACAATACCTGTCAATATAAAATGTGACATACAATAACAAACCTGCACGTACTATTCAATAACAGGTTTAAATCTCTTTGTGATTAATAAAGCTAATCGAGAAATACATTTATATTTAACGTAAAATATCCACCGTAACAGAAACGGTGAAAATATTTTTCATGAAATATATTCATTACGTTGAACGGTCTGTGCCACTCCGCTGAGCGCTTTGTTCCGAAGATGGACGATCGGCGACAGCTGACGAGCGTAAAACCGTGTAAATACGCTTTTATTAAAATATCGACATTAAAATTGGGCATAGGGGTTGTATGAATAACGTCACAGATTTAGAGGCTTAAATAATGTCATCACAGTTGAAGGTTTTGTTATCACCTTCACATAAAACGTATTGTATAGTAATTGGTATTGTTTGTAAATTGGTATACCAACGTTACTGTAAGGTAGTAGGAGTACTGGGTATGTCAGAAAAAGCATGAAAGCAGAATTAATGCGGTGGAGATGAGATCACTACGGAGAATATGTCGTGTGAAACTCTCAGATCGCGTTCGAAATCGAGAGGTTAGAGAGAAAGTAGGATTGAAAGAAAGTATTGGTGTAAAAATGAGAAAGGGAATGCTCCGGTGGTTCGGACATGTTGAAAGA
>DWNR01004183.1:0-11099 GCA_018250455.1 Polygonus leo
TCGCACTCGACAATATTTATTTGCGGTCTCCCCAAACAAGTGAGCACCCGACACCTAACTGTACTAGCTTCGTGATTCGACTTTTTATACGATTATTAGTTAATGGGACGTTATTAAGTATTTTTGTATAAGAAGTAAACGAAACGAAACGTGGACTTCAACTTGGGTTGCGTTTGTTGAAACGTGCTGCTTAAAACTGTTTTCCCATCATTAATTTTTATTATGTGACATGAAAATAGTATTAAACTTAATTTAAATTTCACATTTTTTATCGTATAAAGGTAGCAAACGAGCATGCAGTCCACCTGGTGGTAAGTGATCATCAAGCACAATTAAATCATACTTAAGTTTGATCATAGATGCGTTGCAACCCCTGAGGACTAATATGTTCGCATCGTGTATAAGTATAGCCGGTAACCTCTCCAAATCGAAACACATGGAGGATTATGAGGGAGGCGGTGGTGATAGTTCGACCGGGAAGGCATTCCTGGTCTAACTAAAGGAGTTTACCACCTGAAAATTGTTTTACCTATGTATAACCCCAAATTTGAACAGATATTGTTGACAATATTACAAACCATTTTTTGTCATTTATTGTAATAGACTGTATTAATGCTCTGTAGAAAATATCAAGTGTAATGTAACAATGGTAGAAGAAGTCTACCCCGTACGGACGAACAGTATTCGCACCTTTCGGTTACGGAAAACTAAAAGGTAGCTAAAAACTAAAATCTTGCAAAACTTTGTTTATGGCAATACTCTGAGCCAAAAATGACCTTTTGCGAACTTAACTATACCGTTGTTATTACTTGTTATATTAACTGATCAAAAACTGTCAACAAACCTTCTTAACTACTTAGATTGTGATACGGAGAAACCTGAATAACTGTTGCCGTGCGCCAATGCAAAAGTCTGAATAACTCGCGTGTACAACCAGTTTATTATGCATCTCTTAATTAAACACAATTTTTTAAACATAAGGCATCAAAAGTTCGCGTGAATGTCACAGATGTGTTTTCACGCGCGTAACTTCAGCCCGACACTATTTTATTATGTGGTAGAGTCAGCTGCGAAATCAACGGCGGTTTTAATTTCGTTACTGGAATATTTTCGTTGTGTGTGCTTTTTTATCGTCTATTACATGCCAACTGTACCTACGTACCGATTGTTAATTGGAGTAAGTATTGTACAGAAACTACATTGCATACATAATGAATATTATGAACGATAATAGATTAATTTATATATAGCAGATAACACAAATGATTTTAACTGGTGTTCTACAGTGTCTAATCCAAATAAAATATAGGAAAAACCGCCACTTGACCAATCGATGAAATTGAATTGATGACGAAGTGATGTAAAAGTGCTGAGATCGACCACATATATATTACTACCCTTGAGGACTAATTGCTTACCCGCAGTCCTCTACATGGTTAGTCATAATTGCTGCGATGGACATTTGTAATAGTGAGATTGACAAGGAGTACCTGAGGATGACCAAAGATGCGTGGCTATTCCTGACAACTGAGCCGCTTTGTGTGTAAGTGTAGTGCAGGGAACCACCTGTCTCAAAAATCCTAACACAAAAATTGGTGGTGGTATCACACTTTTAGACTTATACGAGCTCTAGCTCTGGAAGATTATAGAAAACGTTATGATGCAGATGATTAGTTGCGAAGTTTAAACTGTTCTGGAACAGTATTTACTCGATTGTTTCGATAGTAAACGACGTCGCTAAACGCGGGCGGGTCACGCACGCAACACGCAACGAACTGTCGCTGATCCCACATAATAACACAATGATTGATCGTTGTTAGCACTTACTTCATCACATGTGAATATATCACGCAAACACAAATAGTATTAAAATCATTATACTTTTTGAGTGCATGCTTATAATTTATTGTATCTAATACCATTGTTTATTCAGAGTTTAAAGAATTAAAATCTTTTTGGTATTAGGTGTGCAATGATATTGTCAATTACGCTTTTATTGGAGACCACTAATTCTCATGATAGAAAACATGAGCTTGATAATTTGATGAATGACTCTAATATAAATATTATATTACTAATATCATTGTACAAAACGGTGACTAGGGTAATCTAGAACGGTATTTACTCGGTCTGTTCGATAGTACATGACATCGCTAAACGCAGGCGGGTCACGCACGCAATACGCAACAAACTGTCGTTGATCCCACATAATAACACTATAATTGATCGTTGTTAGCACTAAGTTCATCACATGTGAATACACCACGCAAACACAAATAGTATTAAAACCATTATGAATTTTGTTTGCATGCTTATAGCTTGTCTGTGATTCTAGTGCTTTCATTAAAAATTACGGCTTAACAAAATCTAAGCTAAATTAATTCTTGTTTGTTTGTAAGTGTTTCTTTAGTGTTAAAATATTGGTTTTGAGACATTGATTTTTGTCCTAAAGATCTTATTGAATATCACGATTTTTAATATATTTGTGAAATATGAACTTCAGGTTGTTCTGAAACAGTATTTACTCGATTGGTTCGATAGTAAACGACGTCGTTAAATGCGGGCGGGTCACGCACGCAACACGCAACGAACTGTCGCTGATCCCACATAATAACACAATGATTGATCGTTGTTAGCACTTACTTCATCACATGTGAAAATACCACGCGAACACTAATAGTATTAAAACTATTTATGTTCGTGTTGTACTAAAGATTTTTTTTTAATATGACAATATTTATATCATTTTTTACTTTAAGTATGCTGCTATAACTGTATACATTCAAGCGTTGAGGTCTCTCTCTTCAAGCAGTAAAACTTTGTGTCAGACAAATAGACACTTGGTTGGACGGATAGCGGAATTTTAGTTATAGAACCCCTGTTTGGGTATCAGGTATTGGTTTATAATCACATGTGATACTTCATTTATTCATACAAAGAAATAAAATATCACAAAACAGTGTACTGTTACATTACAAGTTTAACTGAAAGTTCCTTATTATTTGTTTCCTATTATATCAGGAAGCATCAATAAGATAAAGAAGTTATTTTCAGTACTGAACGATAATCAGAAAAAATATTAAATCAAACCTAAAACAATCTTGTCAATTTTTAAACTGTTTAGTGCCTAACAGCAGACAATAGATATTATGTATGGTCTATGACAATTTGACAATGTAGAACAATTTTCAAATGCCTAATAGGTCTCAAAGAATACTTTAGTCCAACTTATTACTAAACAGTACTGTAAAAGAGCCAAGAATATAAACAGCAATTTTCTTACGCTCTCCCCATTTTGTTTTACCCTAATTTAACTTTAGCTATTGGAGGCTCATTTTGAGTTAACGAAGTTATCGCGGGAGGTTGAAGGCACGTTTCTTGTTTGCAACCGGTAGCTTCAAGAATGTTTTCTATGTTATTTACATATTTTTTGCTATAACGAAGATATTTTATAGTCATAAATATCATCTTTGTAGCAAAAGTACATGTTTTTGTAATAATATTTGGTACTTTTTTAATATTTTTGTAAATACGGTTGTAGATTTTCATTTCGCAAAGTAAACATCGTACATTCAGTTCATTTGTAGGTATAAGAAATATATAGACTATAGTTGTATTCGTTGTTAATATATGGTTAATGAACTATGATGAATTAACAATGAATACAACTATAGTTTAGCATGATAAAAAAATAAAGTTGCTCTAAAAAGATCCAGTTACTAAGTAAACTTTTCTATCTAAAGTTTTATTAAAGTTAGTGTCTTAGTTTTTCCTACGATTCTAAAGCTATTGTGGATTTTTAATAAACGATTAATGATGTGAAAATTGGTTCTACGAATAGTGTCGCAAATAAACTCTTTTCTAATTGAAACGACTCATGACTATACGGTCTAATTTATGTCCTTGCCTTAAAATCGTCTCTAAGATTGTCTTTAGGACCTGTAAACGTTCACATGCGAGAAAATAATTCAAGGGCGCGTCTATGACGGCTACGTCTGAGAACTAAGTAGGATCACTTCATACTACAGTATCTTCTTAATGTAGTATACTTCCTTTAAAGTATTACACAGCTTTGTTTGCACCACTGATGTTATTGCGCTAGGCAGGTAGCCAGTTTTACATCAATATTTAGTTTTGTAGCGGCAATCTAAACATAGATACTTTACTTGTTACATTAAATCATAGATTTTTTTTACAATGTAAAAGAACAAACGACCTTGGAGATCATCTGGTGGTATTTGATCACCGCTGCCGATAGGTAAGTATTGAATATGTTTCTTTCTTTCGTAAATGTGATGGGAGTACAATGTCTAATACATTGTACTGCTACAACACCAAACGGAGACTATTTTATCTTTGGTCGGGTCTCCGTTACTTAATATCTTTATTGAAAAAATTAAATCAACTAAAGTCTCTCTAATATCAAATTAACTCTCAACTTAGAATTGTTTAATGAAAGACTCCGTTTGCAAACTAATTCATTGAAAACATGCAAAATGGAAGTTTTATTCAAATTTGAAATAAACAGTATCCGAAATTCAATTTTTCACCAAATACCTTGTTTTGTTTGGAATAAAAAAATGAATTCAATCCAGGCTCCGCCGATCAAGGGACTTAGTGAATTGCAATTTATTCTCATGAAAAGTTTATGCTGCTTTTACAAAAACAAGCAAAAAATTATAAAAATATAAATGGAAATATCGGATCAGATAAACCAATAATTCTATTAACTACGTACTAGTATAGCAAGTATACGAGTACTCCACATAGCTTCGAACAGCGGCTTCGGTAATACTCCATTTTGTCAAACAAAAAACAGTAGCAGTATAATTTCTGAATAAAAGATAAACTATATCCTTTTCGGTAACCCCGAAAATGTTGGTATGACATTTCATGATCGGTTGAGTACTCACATAAGGCGTCGATGGATTACAAAGTAACATTCGTATTTAATTAGGATTTTATAATACATCCTGCTGTAGGCTTCTTAATAATTCCAGCAGTAAATGTACATAGCATTTATCGATCTGCATTAGTAATTCCTGAAACGTCAACGGACGCCACATTAAGGTCAATTTGAACAAATAACTCCACGGATTGGTCTAAAGATTTCAGATAATGTTAAGTAAGACAATCATGTCTCGCATATACATTCGTGGGGGAGTGCTTTAATCTTTATTTTGGTATTATTAATGCGTTTATGCTTTAATAAAATATTTTTGCAATTATTAATTTTTGATACAAACATTTGACACAATAGACAGATTTTTACTTGTATTTTAAGTATAAGGATAGCAAAATAGCATACAGTGTCGACTTGTGTAAGACTGTAGCCGGTAACTACGATTCCCGAAAACCGAAACAAGGATAGTTCTACGGAGGATTATGAGAGTGGCAGTGGACCTTGGGGAAACTACACGTGTCGCTGGGAAAGCGTTAATTTTTTTTAATACTTAACACAGGTTGATCCGTATTCATTCGAAATCATAGTTTGTATATTTTACAATTTGGGTTATGAATAGAATAGAATAGAACGTTAGCAATTGGTTTAAACTTATGAGTTAATATATCATAGCATTAATTGCGGCACTAGAATTCGCACCGCAAATAATTTTGTTGCGACTAACCTGAATTTTAGTTAACTGGTAGTGTGATTAGTAATTGAAAAGGCCATAAAGTACAAGTTGCAATTTAGTAACATAATCCGCACCGCTTGGTTAAAATGGCGGTCAGGAATAATGATCGTCAGCAGTCGTCAAATTAATGAGCCAATACATTCAATGTGGCGCTTGAATCGATGTCACCGGCTGAGTTATGGCCCGCTGGACCTATTTGGACGTTAATTAAAATTCAATTTTAATTAATTTGTTAAAGGTATTTCTAAATGTAATTGGTAATAATTTATCGATCTTTATACGAGTTGTATATTTAAAAGAATAATGATCAGTACCTCAGAAAGACAAAAATTACATTAGCACGGTCAAACAAAAATGATGTTTTTTTTTTATTTTTCTGTAATATTTTTCGGGAAATTTAAGCACCAAATGACCAAGCTCTCTACTAAGAACGTTGTGACCAACTACGCTGTCTAAGTGCTACTTGATACACTTCACAGATCTTCGTTTTTTAGATAGTCTAACAGACCTGTCGGTTTCCTAACAATGTTTCTTTCGCTTTAAAGTAAAAGACAATTTATTAATACGCACATAACTCATAAGAATCATACGTTTTTTAGATTTAAAAAACGTATGATTCTTACGTCCAATATCTCCGTGTGATAGTTTGGAATCTTAATCACTAGGATCTTAATGGAAATGTAGAATACGTTATTAGTTTGACAATATTCAATTTCCATAAAGCAACTTAAGATAATGAGGTACAAATAGGTTAGAGGCTAATGAATGAGCCAATACGTTCTGTGACACTAAAATCAGTCGTTTGATTCATAGCGAGTGGCTTCTATTTTGGCGTAAATTGGTAATTAAAACCACAACGATATTCCACTTAGAATTTACGATATATTAAATCCCATCGTATTATGTTATGAATATATCACATTGAACTTATGATACAATTGAATTTAACAATGTAGTTAAAAGAAAAAGATAAGCATTTGTGGTTTTATTCTACAATAGCTATCACGGTTCACAGCATGATGACAGACACGGACAGCGGAGTCTCATTGATAGGGTCCTGATTTTATTCTTTGGGTACGGAATCTTAATTAGTAGCAGTGTCGATGTATAAAGGTTTAAAAGAGACAGCAATAGGGTTCTATTGGCACAATTTGAGTATGGATATTTCAACATATATGATATATCTGCCAAATTTCATGAAACTTGAGCCTTGATTCAGCCATGAAAAGGCAATAAACATGTCAGTGCGGGTTTATTACATGTCAAAGAAGGTTGAGATAAGGAAAGCGTTATCTCAAAATGTCACTAAATTGTTTGTAACAGTATTGTGTTCTTATCTCAAACGATAGCTATTGACTAAACTCAGTGTGTTCTGCCTTCGGCATATTCGAAGCTTTTCAAAACAACGATTTACATTTCTCATCGTTATCTTATCCAGCTCGTTATAGACCTTCATATTTCGATCCACGAACGACTTTAGTTTGTGAGTGGGAACCAATCGCTGGCTATTAGACCGCTGATAACACCCGTGACCCAACTTTGTAGTAACTTTGTAGTAAGTTGGAATATATGATGCTGATTTGAGCGCGCTTCTATTTCATGATCAAAGCGCTACTTTAAGCGCTTATCGTAAATTACCTTTGTATTAATGCTATAGTTTTAAAGAAATAGATTGAGGTTCAGGTATATTTAAGTTTGTTGATGTGTACGTATTTTAGGCTGCATTCGATCCTTAGCATCTTTAAAAATTGACCGGTGTAGTTCGTCCGAGTAGGTACCACCGCCACCCTCATAATCCTCCAAGATACAATTTATCGTGTTTCGGTTTGAAGTGTTATAGTCGGTTATACTTGAACGCGAGGTGAACATCTTAGTCCTCAGGGGTAGCAACGCATCTGTAATCAAACTTAGGTATGCTTTAATTGTACTTAGGGATTATTACTGATGTCCAATTGACCACGGGTGGCAGTGACCACTTACCATCAGGTGGACCTCATGGCCGGTTGCTATCGTACGATACTATACGATATAAAAAAATGAATATGACTACATATTTTCACACATTTTTACTTGTTTACGATGAAGATAAAACAATGTTATTTCAATCTTTCAATCGACTGTTGTATGTTCATCTATCTGGTTTCATATATCTTGTATCATATTAAAACAAATAAGGTAATATTTAAAGTGACTTGATCATATTAATTAGGTATGTATATGGTGTGACACTAAATTTAATAAAATAAATAAATATGCCTCGTTGTGCAACACCTCAAATCCCTGAATAATAAAAAATATAGTTTTATGTATTATCAATTGTTGCTTACACTTTTATTTCTTTCCTATCATTTAGAGGGTGATTTTTCTAGTTTTTATCCTAGTAATATATTGTACCAACGTATGATACGTATTGTTAAATGCGTTTCTATTTCAATTTAATCTTAAAACAATTGCACTCATAATCTTATAAAATATTGAAATGTAAAAGTATACCGGATACTGATATACTTTTATCCCTTGAATAGGCGAGGGCTTTATTGATTAAATTATTAAAAACATTTTTATTATTTAAATGAAGAAACAATCTACAAATTCCCAATAGGTCCAAAATCTTCCACTTATACACTCAGCGGTGTTTTAATTTGAGGACCTACTTATTTAAAATTTATTGAACGTAGGCGTCTCTAATAAAGAAAAAGGCGAAAGAGGAAAGTAGAATTGAGATTGAGAAATGAAATGAATACGAGCCTTCAGGCGTTTCGTCGCCGATGAATAATTTATTTTAGAACCGCGTTTTCACAAAATTACTTGCGATTCCATTCGAAAGAGTATACCTTCACTCAAGCGGACCGACTGCTGTTATTGTATGAGTGTATACATTAGATTTGATTGCCTTTTCTTTTCAGGGTTCCGTGGGTGATAGATTTAGGCCGTAACTGTAGATATATTGCCTTTATTTTGATGTATAGGGTAGTTTCACCGAATACAATTCATTCAAATGCTAACTAAAGAATTGAAAAAAACATAAAAATTAAGGAATGGTTCGTTTTTTAATTAGATTTTTCTTTCTCAATTTTTATTTATTTACTGGAATATCAGGACTTTGTGTGATTATAATGTTAGCAATCAGGTAAATAAATGAATAGCGAGGAACATAATATGATTTGGGTGCTTATTAGCACCATTAGCATAGAGTGTCCATTTTTTTGCGTAAATGCATAAGAAAATCATGTTGTGATATGGAACCTTCAGTGTTTGATTTCAATTCACACTTGCGATGCGCCTATATGCCTTTAGATTCTCTTTATACAAAACATGGATAAAAAGCCTCGGTTATCAGACGTAGCTCAGATCAGGCATTTCTTCTTTCTTTACTTTTTCTTCCAATTTCCAAGAAGTTGTGTTCTTCTAGTGTGATGCATGTTTAAGTTGTAACTAAGCAAAATTAAAAAAAATGGCATTTGCAACTGCGTCATAGAACTGTAAAGCAAGCAAGTACTTGCATGGTGTTAATTGGCACCATTTTACACCTTGCAAATCTTTGCATAAAAGTGTCAATAAAATTTAATAGAAATGAATAACCGGCATTATTACTATTTTTACACAAGAAGAAGAAAGTAAAATTGAAAGCAACTGTTTTATGCCTGCAAAAAAATTGCTGCTAAAAATCAGTATTGTTAACTTAATAAATCTTTATTGAAATTTCTGCTAAGTTTACATTAATAGCATTTTTGTGTGGCAAAAATTGTTTTCAAGTTTTGACTTCACTAAACACTTCTACCATTTTTTTAAGTTCTGCACGTATTTCTGGCTGCATTTTTTTCTCCATGTCCAATAGTATGGACGGGGTTTATGAATATGAACAACTGATGACGTAATATTATACGTAGGT
Organism: Polygonus leo; assembly: GCA_018250455.1. Lineage (NCBI taxonomy): Eukaryota > Metazoa > Arthropoda > Insecta > Lepidoptera > Hesperiidae > Polygonus > Polygonus leo. The sequence continues at coordinate 9,529 of DWNR01004183.1, forward strand.
GTAACTTCATAAAAACTGCTGTGTCAGTATATTTTAATTGTACATTAACTAATTAATAACAAACACGGTACGTAATACACTTCGAATCACTATATTTCCCCATTCGCCACAACTGTTCAAGTTCTCACATAAACAAGGAAAATTAACCATAACACGAAAATGAGTTCTCTCCGCTTCCGAACTTGCTCCTGTGGGATACGAAGAAAGCCAAGGAACCCTTCTCGCAAGTTTATCAATAAAGTGAGCGTAAATCATCAAAAAGCCCTATTTACACCTTTGGAAGTGTTTCGACGAACATTATTAAGCATACGGTGGCATTATTGTGCTTACTATGTTTGCAGGTTATGAACAACATACTATTAATATAATTATTTTAGAAAGTATTTCATTTGTACGTAATTCGTCAATTGTTTTAACTATAACGCTACAATACTTTCCATTGAAGAAAAATATCTGTGAGTAATGTATTGATCTCATGTGATACCCATGTTACATTGAAACCTAACATGTTTTATGGACGCATATTGCAACTGTATCGAAAAATAACACCTTATACACTCTAGCCCCACATTAAAATTATCTGTGTCGTGGGCGCTACAAACAAACACATAAGACGTATGCACAAAAACCCACACCCAGAATAGAAATCCAAATTCATCATACAAAGTCCTGGCCGAGAATCGAACACGGGAACCTCTGCGCAGCAGACCAATGGTAGCAAACGGCCATACAGTCCACCTGATGGTAAGTGGTCACTGCCGCCCATGGACAATTAAATCATAGCTAAGTTTGATCACAGATGCGTTGCTCTCCCTGAGGACTAAGACGTTGGCTTCGTGTATAAGTTTAGCCGGCAACCACGCCTCGCCAAACCGAAACACAAGAATTGCACAAAATAGATTAGCGATTTTTAAAATAATAATAGGAAAACATGATACATTATCCTTAAAAATGTTCAATAAAATATTCCAATAGCTGAACTGGTAAAAATAGCTTATCACGTAGAATCTTAATAAAATGTAAGATATCGCCAGATACTTTTCACGTCATATCGGAATCCGTTTAAGATCTCATACTTTTCTGAAAAGATTCACAATTGACGGTTTCCATTCGTCATTATTAATTCAGGATAAACGGAGGTTCGATTTTGTAAAGCACTCAGCCTGTGAGTGGCAGCCACTCAAAACGATTCTATTTTTTGTCACGAGTCTTTTAATTTCAGCGTCCTGAAATACAAATTACTGTGACAGTTATTCATATTTTCTTATGATAAAGTATTTTGTCTTTTGGAATAAAAGATTCCGAAACTGGCATTTCTGCGATATGAATTAAATGAGTATCGTCTCTTTATGTAGAACTATAGACAATTATTCATTTTTTTAATATACGTATAAGATGATATAACGGTGTGTCGTATAGATATATATCTCACATTTCATACAGAGGAAAAAGGAGGAAAACTTCTATCACTGACCGATAATACTCTGATGATGCTTTTTTTTATTGTGTAAAGGTAGCAAACGAGCATGCAGTCCACCTTATGGTAAGTGGCCACTGCCGCCCATGGACAT